>CM062621.1:42534689-42793780 GCA_025617555.3 Puccinia polysora | reverse complement strand
TGACACCTACCCCAAATTCTAATTATTTATATTTTCAAATATTTAATTAAACGTTCAGAGGAAGTATGGCCATGATATTTTTTGGACATTTCTAGTATTTCATGTAATTCCTCATGTATGGGTTTCACAGTGAAAATTCAATCAGAATTGATGAATTCTGTGTATTTCAGGAGTTATATCTAGAAAGGAATCTGTCAAAATTCCTGCACGCAGCCGTGGAAGCCAAAATTCTTGCGCGCATCTGAAGGACAGAGCTTTCACTCTTTCCAGGAAACCTGACAGGCGGGTACACAGTCCCAGATACCTGAGTAGTACACAGCCACGGGTCAGAATGACATGAAACCTTTCTGACAGTATGAGATCTGAGGAACTGCTTAGATGTGTTACTACTAGGATGGGGAGAGGCTAAATATTTAATGAATTTCCCAAAAAGTAGAAAATGGTCTAAAAATACATGAAATAAAATAAAATTACTTGAAAGAAACATTTTACTTATTTTCAAAATCATAATAAGTAAACACTGAAATGTCAAAAATAGATAAAAAAGAATGAGAGATCTTTAAACCTACTTTAAAGTAACAAATGTGCAAACTTCAAAATATCAACATATCCGTGACAAACCAAGTAAATTGAATATGTAAAAATATTACATACTTTCCCAAATAATATATTTTTAATTAATTATTTCAACTAAATAAATGAAATTTTGAAAATAAGGATCAAAATAATTACTATGCTATTTTTCCCATTTATTAATAAATAATGAGAACTTACATTTCATCAAATTATCCATAAGAAGTTATACTTGAAAGATAAATATTAAAAGTCTGATTAACATCCACTAATAATGAGTAATAAAAGAAAGTTCATGTGGATTAATATTTTTTTTTGACATGCCAATCACTTACTTAAATAAGTAGAAAATTCCCTTACCCTTTAGAATTAGATGCTAGCCGTTCTTTGGCACCAAGGACACGTTCTGGGCCAATACTGGGTGCCCTGATAGCCTTAGCACCCATCCCCTTGGGCCCTATAGCCCTCAGAGGGACAGAAGTGGGACCCAAAAAGATATAAATAAAGTCCCCTTTTTGAGGTTATTGATACCCCAGACCATGTTATATATACATCCATACACCATGTCAAAGTGATCAAATACTTATATAAGAGATAAGTAATTGCTTTTTGGATTTAGTCTTATCAATATTATCCTTCAAAAACCTGTTTTCATCAATCTATGCTTCTGAAAGACCTTTAAAAAAAGATACAAATTTAAACCCATCAGTGCACATCTATAAATAGTACCTAAAGGATTAAATACTATACCAGTAATTTTTTTATCCTTTTTCTTTTGTGGAAGCTTGGTCACAAAGCCCTGCCACTCCACCATATATATTATATATATATTATATTTGGGCAATAACTCCTTTAAGAATATCAATTGAAGGTTACAAAGTAACCAGGTTTACATATTAAAAAGTGAATTGGCTGAAAAAGAGGTGTTAAAGATCCCCAATATACCATTGTGGCCCATTATTTCATTTATTTTGTAATTAATCTATAGATAATTAATCATTAATAACCAAACCATCCCATGTATCATTTTCTTTATCCATATATTCAGGGATTATTGCTGCATCTCTTGAATAATATCCTTATTCTTTATTTTATCCCCTCTGGTAGCTAAAAGGTAGCATGGGCCTTGGCATCAAGGAGGCTGAGAATTGGGGGTCTGGCCAGGAAAATGATCCATTTTATTATATTTAATACCTTGGAGCAGACATTTCATGTAAAAATAAGTAAAAGATATAATTTTATAATTTATCTGAAATATAAAATGTGATTTATTATTGATTTGCTTGCATTTGATCTGAAAAAAAATTCAGAATTAGTATTATACTATTTAAATATTTTGAAATTAAGAAAAAGAAGAATATATTAAAAATGTGTGATGATAAATTCACCACTCCCAGTCGTGTTGGAGTGTGTAGGGCCCCACAAGACCCAATCAAAGCTAGGGGGCCCATAAACGCGTCACAGGGGTTGTTCCAAACACAATTTTTTTAATCTATCTATTGATTTATTTTTTATTTATTCATTTATTTAATTATTCAATTAATCATTTATTTATTTTATTTTTTATTTAATCATTTATTTATTGATTTATTGATTTATTGATTTATTCATTAATTAATCAATTAATTCTTCTATCAATTAATTTATTTATTTTAACCAAAAAATCAATAAATTTGAATTTTTTGGTTGATTTCTGTTGTTTGTTTCTTCAATTTATTTTACTTTTTTATTTTTTAGTTGTGTGGAACAGCTAAAGAGCTACATCTGAGTTGTGTAGAGCCCCTTACAGCCCAAATGTAGTTGTTCTTCCCCCACACAGCGGTCTGGTTCTGTGTGGCCTCCAGCCCAACCCATTTGGGCTGTGTGGGGCTCTACACAGCTCAAATGTAATCGTGTAGCCATGCCACACAACTCAAATGATTTTTGTACACAAATAATTTGAGCTTTTAATTCAAAATTTCCCATTAAAAATTATAAAACTTCAGGCTGGGAAGCTTTGATTCCAGCTGAAGAACTTGAAATCTCTCTGCAACATAAACAGCTAGATAAACTCCTTGAACAAGAATATCTGGGAACTAAAATTAACTTTCAAGCCTTATTAAGACAAAACCAAGCTTGGAAAAATTACCGTAGGAATTATTACTTCAAATATAAAAGTGATAAAAAGCTTGTATAAAATTATTTAATATTAAATTAATATTAATTGATTTACTAAATAAAATTTATCTCTTGTACTTCCAGTGAACACCCCTATCCCAAAAATTACTGTACCTGAATTTTATCTTTTAGATCAAGAGTTGCCAGATATTTCTGGAAATCCTTAGAAGATATATTGGACTGGAGAAGACCTCATTGGGATGCACCAAGATCCTATTGGATTACCTATTTAAGATAAAGTCAATCCTGATCAAGTCTTAGTACCTTTGACTATTAATTAAATTAATTCAAACTATTTCAATATTACAGATTATTATTTTCAAGGAATAAACTCATAAATATTTTAATATGATTAGAAGCAACACAAGGGCCTCAGGAATAGTTCCCTCATATGGTTCTTTTCCAGGAGCATCCAGTAACCGTGAGGCAGCCAATAATTACAACCGTGAGGCGGTTCAAGCCTATGATTCAGATGTTGGTGGAGAAAGACAAAAGCCAAGTACTGCTTCCCTCCCCCAAACTAGTGCTGGAGATGAACAAAACCCCTTCCAGTTGAAAAAGGATTCTCTACAGCCACCCCAGGAGAATACGGCCAAGGAGGCCAAGATCAAACGCCTAGTCAAAGAAAATGTGAAATTCTGGGCAGAATTCAAAGAGGCCCAGTCCAAGGAGGAATTCTTCTCCATGAAAAAATTAACATCCCAAGCTAAGGCTTCCCAGATAGCTATTCAGAAGATGATTGTCAGCTCTCTGATACCAGGAACCTTGCAGTCCTTTAGCTACAGAGAGTGATAAAAGAACTTGGAGCAATAATATTCCAAAGAATAAACACTTTAAAGCTCCAATAATGGTATGGTAAGAGCAAGTGCAAGGTTTATTTGGTTTGGTTATAAATATTTTAAATATAATATAAAAAAGAGGGGCCACAGTATTATACTACTGGGGATCTTTACAGACTAGCAACCTCTCTTCAAGGGGCCTCCTTAGGCAGTTTAAGAACCTTGGAATAAATATGGGTGCCTTAGAAAGGACTTATTCCACTAATGGCCGGGCTTAACAGCACAAGTGGCCTAGACAGGAAGGGAAACACTCACTCTGAGCACTTGACCACGAAAATCCTGGAATAATTGGAAGGGTTTCAGAGCAGATGGGGTTGATTGCTTGACTAAACTTCAATGGTTGATTGGTTAATGAAGGTAAATAATACTACTACAGACTAAGTCATAAATCACTTGCTTATCTTCATATAAGCACTTGATTAACAATGACACCGTGTCTGATTTATAATAAATAATTCCTGATAACTGATTAACTGATTGGAAACAGAAGGGCAAAAAGAGCCTGTTTAAATATTCTTTTTTGGGTGCTTTGAGGGCCTCTAGAAGGGGTACTAGCCATGGGCTGAGGCTAGGGGGGCAATCAGGGCACAATTGGCACGTCCTCAAGGTGCTGTTAGCCTGCTGGCCTTAGATCTGTCAAGGAACAGCTCCTTTTTAGCTGCAGGATCTGTTAATCAATAGATTAGTCATTTTGCTGATCCTGCACTGATCCTCAATTTTTACAGTAAGTACTGGTCCAAAGTGAGCAGACGTAGATTTTTATTGATTCTCCATCCTCTGCTGATCCTGTATGCAATTTTTAATAATTTTTACGACCACTCCTTATGTAGTTTTGTGGTCTTTGAAGGTTCTGATCAACTTATTTCGTGGTGAGTCTGGATCTTTATTTAATTAATAAAAAATACTAAAAATTAGTTACTAACTAATTTTAATTGATTTTTAAGGTTTTTGAACCATAATCTATGCTCGTGTGGTAGCTTTACATATGTAGTTTAGATCCTACTATATTGTAGCTTCTCTGAGCGGTACCTGGATTTCATACTGATCACTGCAGGAGGCGCGGGGATCAGTCCATTCAAATGCGCGCGGGGACTGATCCACTGCTCAGATGCGCGCGGGGGACTGTACCGCTGCGCGCGTGACTAGGTCATGGGATTACCTGCGCGGGAATTCAGTTGCGCAGGAGTCCAGCGCTGTAGGGACGCGGGGCTGCGTGCGGGAGTTGGCGTACGCGGGAGTCCAACGCTGTAGGGACGCGGGGCTGCGTGCGGGAGTTTGCGTACGCAGGAGACCAGCGCTGTAGGGACGCGGGGCTGCGTGCGGGAATTGTGACAAAACACAATTTCCCGTGTAACTCCTAAACTACACACAACACCTGCATTTCGACTGAAATTTAGGTGTGAAACCTATACATGACATATCATGTGAAATATTAAAATGGCTAAAAGGTGCCATACTGGTGCCGTGGTCATTTACCATTTTGTATTAAATTAATTAAAAAATATAAGGAGTAAGAATTCAAGGGTGGGGTCAGTGAGTGACCCTACCTTATTTTGGGTGGGAAATCCATTTCTGCAATAATATTTATGGATTTCCTACTCCTTCATTTTATAATAATTTTATTTATTCATTTATCTTTGTTCCTTTTAATTTTGTTAATATTATTATTGTTGTTGCTTTGTCAGTTTGCTCTGTGCTAAGTAGCAGGCTGACAATGATACCCAGGAAAGAGGTGGAATCCTACGTATACAAGTGGAATCCACTGGATCAATTAGCCCAAATGAAAGGCCAAGGATCAGGAAAGAAGAGATCCTCTTCCCATCCAAAGTCCAAGGGAATGAAAGTTTGGGATCAGATAATATCTTAAGCTCAAAATTGGAAGAAAGTGTACCACAATTCGCTTCTTATTCTGATACTAGTGTCTTGTCTAAACCAGAATCAGATTTAACTGCTTCCTTTTCCAATGATATGTATCATAATTTCAACATTGCTTGTGGTAATTTGGATGGTATTTATACCCAATTAGATAAATTTTCCTCTGTATTGGCCATGTTAATGAGTGACCAATCAAAAGCAGTGGGAATAACTGATTTTCAGGAACAGACATATAAATTGGTGGAAAATATAAGTCAAGGTAAATCCAGTCAAACTCAAACTATTGAGAATATGATTTTAACTATCCAAGAATATTTTTTTATTTTAATTTAACCATTGAAAGAAGAAATTAAAAATACTCCTAATAATTCTATTTTACCCCTTAGTGAGAAATTGTATCTGCTCAATAATAAAGTGGAACTTCAAATTAACTTGATCAAAAATTATCTCAGGGAATGCAAATTTTTTCTGACCAACCCCTTGTGGAGTACCACAGAGGAACCAAAGCCTCTCAGACAAACTACTACTTGCTATGCGCTACCCTTAACAGGAATGCAAAGTATTGAAATTTTCTGGCCTATTCCTACCCCTGAAATGGAACAAGCTCTAAAACCTTTACCCCCCATCTCTGAGTGGCCTAAGTTCTATAGAGAAGGGGGATATAACCATATAAATTTTATCAAATTTATTGATTACACTGTAAACTCTTATGAGTTAACAGAGGCTATAGCGGTAGTCAGGCTACCTAGGCTCTTTGAAGGATTAGATCTAGATTGTTTTATCATTAAGAGAGAAGAAGTAGGATACTTACCATAGAATTCTTGGAAAAAAATAATTAAAAAACAATTTGTTTTTGAGAGTGTGGAAACAAAAAATTATGTGGAATTTTGAAACTTCATAATTTGACCCCTCTAAAGATAAACCTCATAAGTGGTGCCTGGAAAAAAAGAAGAGATTGGATTTATTTTACACAGATTCAAATAAAGAAGAGTTTAATGAATCGCTTTGTAAACTGTGTCCTTTTAATCTTAATCATTTTTTAAGATGAAGAATGAGTATGGATGCTGACCTACCAAGGCATCTATTATTTTTAATAAGTTTTATGATCAATCCTTGATATTTTTTGTGGTCTTTAAAGATCTGGATCAGTATTTGTTCTGATAGTTCTTAATATTTGTTTATTACTTATTTCAGCTCTCTGATACCAGGAACCTTGCAGTCCTTTAGCTACAGAGAGTGATATAAATATTGAATAATAATATTTGGAAGATAAAAACGTAAAAAGCTCAAATAATAAATATGTTTAGAGCTTGTGCAAGGTTACCTTGGTTTGTTTAAATATTTTTGCAATATTCTATAAAAAGAGGGGCCATATTATTAAACTGCTGGGTATCTTTACAGACAGAAAACCTCTCTCCAAAGGGCCTTCTTGGGCAGTTAAAGAATCTTGGAATGATGATGGGTGCTTTATAAGGACTTATCCACTAATATGGCCAGGCAAAACAGCACCCAGGCCAGGGAAAGAAGGGAAAAACTCACTTTGAGCAATAATCCACAGAAATCCTGCAAATATTAAGGTAAAGGGTTTCAGAGAAGATGGGTTTGATTGCTTGACTATACTTCAATCAATCAGTTTGATTGGTTTTGGGAAATAAAAATAATACTGCAGACTAAGTCATAAATAACTTGCTTATCTCTTTGTAAGCACTTTCTTAACAATGACACAGCATCTGGTTGATAATAATAAATTCCTTGTAAACTGATGTTGAACAATAGGTCAAAAGAGGTATGTATAAATACCTTTTTGGGATTATAAAGAGCTTCTCAGGGCATTTAGAGATGGTTTTTATCATTTTCTGAGGCTAGCAGGACAGATAGGGAAGGTCTTGAATGTCCACTTGGTGCTGTCAATCAGCTGACCTCAGATCTTCTGGATTTCTGTACTATTTTAGCTACAGGATCTGTTATTATGTTAATCAATTCATTTTGATCATTATGCACTTATCCTTGATTTGTACTATTAATATTTAACTAAAGTGGTCAGATGTGGATATTCATTGCTTTTCCATCATCTACCAATCATGTAGGTAATTTATAATAACTTTTGAGGCCAATCCTTTTTGTGTATTGTGGCCTTCAAAGATTAGGATCTTTCTGTGTTGTGGTAAAATTTTTTTTACTAATTTAAAATACTTTAAAATTGATTATTGAAAAATTGTATTTAATTTTTAATGTTTTTAGACCATTTTTATGCATATGTTACACTATTACATATAGCAGGTAAGTCTCACTAGGTTTTAGCTCTTGTGAGCGGTACCTATTGTCAGATTTTTCATGAAGGATCCTGAAGCGGGGATCAGTCCATTCAGATGCGCGCCAGGGAGGATCTGCTGCATGCTTGGCAATATTTATCTGCACCAGGGACTTCTGTACGCAGGAATATGATAAAAAAGGTACACAGGGGCTGTGTAGGGATGCTGGAATTTGCGCTGGAATTTTGACATAACACATTTCCGCGTATAACTCCTAAAATATAAAAAAAACCACAGTTTTGACTGAAGTTAAGGTTTGAAACCTATACATGACAATATGTGAGAAATATCAAATTGTCCAAAATGTTCCATGGTGGTTCTGTGACCTTTTGGTCAATTTTCATTTGATTATTTTTAATATGAAGGAGTTATAATTCAAGGGTGGGGTCAATGAGTGACCCTACCTAATTTTTGGTGGTAAATTCATTTCTTTAATAATTTTGATTAATTTCCTACTCCTTCTTTTGATTATATTAGTATTCTCATTTATTTGTTTTTTTTTGTTCATTTGTTTGAATTTTTTTACTTTGAAAGGTTGCTCTGTAATAGTAGCAAGCTGACAACTTAAAAATACTTTGAAATTTGTTATATAATATTTTTATTTTATATTTTAAGTTTTTATACTATCTACTATGCATTTTTCATGACATCAAATATGCATGGTTGATCCTTCCATATTGTATATGTCAGTGGCGGTACCACTATTCAGTTGGGTCACAATGGATATTGATGCGTGGATCAGTCAATTCATCTGCACACAGGGTAGGATCTGCTGTATGTGTGGCAGGATCAGCGGCATGCAGGAATTCTGCAAGCATGAACCTGCTGTTTCAATGCATACGGGACTAAGAAGATACATGGGGAATGTCTGTGGGAATTGTGGCAAAACACATTTCCAAATGTAACTCCTAAAATTGACACAAACCTTTGGCTAAAACTGAAATTTAGGTTTGAAACCCATATGTGACAAAATGTGTAAAATATTAAGTTGACCCAAAAGTGCCATAGTGGTGCCATGTCTTTTTTGTCACCTTTTTATTAAATTATTCAAAATATGAAGGAGTATGAATTCAAGGGTGGGTTCAGTGAGTGAAACTACCAAATTTTGGGTGGGGAATCCACTTCTGAAGGAATATTCATTTATTTCCTACTTATTTGTGGCTTATTAGTTATTTTGATTTTTTATTTATCATTTTTTTCTAATTTGACAGGTTGGTGTTTTTTTTTTGAAATGCAGTTTGATTAAGAATTGCACACTGCTCTGTTTCAAGTAGCAAGCTGACACAATGGAAAAGCATAGATGCGTTTTTTTACTATGGAGAATTGGTATTCTTCATCTGAATAGTCTTCAAAGTGTTGTTGACATCCATCAATCCTCCTATTTCTCTTGATTCTGGATGCTTTAGAGGCCTTCTTAAAGTCCAATTTTTATTCAGGATTAATTTCCTTCAATAACTGGAAGAAATTTGGTGCAAGGAATAGGAGCTCCTTGAAGTTAATTTTAGAGTTTTGTTTTAATTTTTTCTTCCTCAAACTTTCTTCCATCTTGGTTCCTTCTTGAGTATCCACTGGCTCCAAAATTCCTTGTTTCTTCTTCACAGATTCAGCTTCAGGCTCCTTAAAAGGTTCCTACGGGGGTTCTTCTGCATCTTCAGAATCTTTATCCACTTCCACCCATGCTCCTGGATAGCTTTTTCTCCTATTCCTTGGTTATGAGGCTGATTCTTTATTTGGTTCTGAGGTTCCCTGGTCCACTACTGGTGTCTCTTAAGTTTTGACCTTAACTGGTGGATTCCCAGCCAGCCTTTGTGATCTTCTCATTCTCCATTGAAATTCATATTCCTTCATATTTACCTGTTTTGGTTTTCAAGCTTCCCAATTTCCAGTCTTCAATAATTCTGCAAAATTAGTTGTTTCTTCCTTCTTCTAGGTTTCCTCCAATTTTGTGAATTTTTGAGCTTCTGAGAATTTCTTGAATTTGTCTCTGAAGCTTTCCTGGCTTCTATAAGGTATGGGTTCTCTGTTTGGGAATTAATAGTTATGGCCTTGCTTGAAAAACCTCCTGGCTTTTATTTCTTCTGCCAAGTCTGGAAAGTGGACTTGGGTATGCAGTTCATCCTTGCAATAGTAACAACTGATTGGCCAACTACTTCCTGGATTGCAGGATGGGGGTCTGTAATTTTGTGCCATTCCTGGTTTGCTCCTATAAAATTGGGGAGGTTCCTGCTTCTGATTCAAGGCCATAGTGAGTTTTGCAATTTCTTCCTTCATTTTAAGGAGTTGATCTATTCCTAATTGCTTAAACTTGACTTCCTTCTTGGTCTCCACTGAACTCTGTTTGGTAGGTTTAAGGTTTTCTTCTTCATCCACATCCCATAAAGCCAATTTGATTTTCTGTGAGCTTCCTGATGCCAGAAAACTTGATTTACTTTAGTTACAGAAAGTAATATTGATTTTGGAATAATAATAATTCCAAGAAAGACCCTAAAATGCTCAATCAATAAAGATCTAGTGAGAGAAAGTGCACGTTTTTTATTGGTTTGATTAAAAAAGTTTTCAAAAGATTTTTCAGAGGGGCCACAGCCTATAAAAAGTTGGGGATCATTACACTAACACAACCTCTCTTCAGGGGGTACTTTGAGCAGTATAAAACCCTGTGGGAATGGGATCCTTCAGAAATAATTCAAAGGGGTAACTCCCAGGGGAATGATGATAGGTCTGGGCGTTTCAGAATGCAGAACTGTGCAGGGAGTAACAGACTTACTTTTAAGTATTTGGCTCACAAGTTTCCTGTGGAAATTCAAGGTTGAAAGGGTCTCAGATCAATAGTTAGGTTTTTTACTGAGTTTCTTTAATGGAATTAATGATGAGGTTAGAATTGAAAATTATACTATCAGACTGAGGCCATGTATCACTTTTGTATCACTTATAAACACTTGTTGTCAGCTTGCTAATATTGCAGAGCAAGCTGCAAAGTAACAAAAAAACATAAAAACAATAATATTAAAATTAACCTAAGAAGGAGTATGAAAACCATAAATATTATTGCAGAAATGGATTCACCACCCAACATTATGTAGGGTCACTCACTGACCCCACCCTTGAAATCCAACTGGTTATATTTTTAAATAATTAAGAAAGTAAAGACCAAAATACCACAGCACCACTATGGTACTTCTTTGGCCAATTCAAAATTTGACATGTGTTGTCACCTATAGGTTTCACACCTAAAATTCAGTCAGAATTGAGGTGTCGTGTATAATTCAGGAGTTACAGACCAAAATGTGTTCTGTCAAAATTCCTGCACGCAGCTGCGGCAGCCAAAACACCCACGCGTGGCTGGGCTGCGGCACTTTCACCCTGTAAAGCCAAGTACGCAGCCCCAGGCCTCTAACAAGTACGCAGCAACTGTACTACAAGTTGAAAAAGTGACGGGAAGCCTGAGAAACCTAGGTACCACGTAAACATGCTACAGCCTACACCAGAACATTCTACATATGTAATGAATATTCCCATGGATATTAAATAGTCTAAAAATACATAAAAGTGTATAAAAATACCTAAATAACCTTTATACTTATTTTTTATTACATATAATTTAAAACACTAAGAATTTCAAAAATGAGATAATGACTATTTCTAAAAATATATCAAAATACTTTAATATACAATTATGAGAACTGCAAGACATCAGTATTTTAGTGACATAATAAGGAAACTAATGATGCAAAAATATTACATAAATACTCATGACTTATATTTTTACATAATTATTTTTAGTAAATCAACTAAAATTCGAAAATAAGGAGTAAAATCAATGACATGACTTCACTCCATTATTTAATACATAATGAGAAATAACCCGACATCAGACTAACCAAAAGAATTTCTATTAAAATAATTATCAACTTAATGAGAACATTCAATAAGGATAATTAATTAAACAATAAATAAAATGAACAGATTAGTGTTATTCACACGTCCAAACATGAATTATAAATTAGAATAATTCCCGTACCCTGCGGAATTAGATGTTACTCGTGCTAAAGCACCAGAAAAAAGTGACAGGCTACCACTGCTTACCCTGCTAGCCTCAGTGTCCGTCCCTTTGAGACCCTGTATCCTTCAGAAGGAAAATATTGGGATTCAAAATGTTTTAAATAAATAGCTCTTTTGAGGATATTTGATAAGGGGAGACCCAGTTATATTTACATCCAGAAACTGTGCCAAGGTAATCAAATAATTATAAAGAGATAATTAATTGATTTATGGCTTTAGCCTGATTAATAATATCCATCCCCAACCCTTATTATAAATTTAAAATGCTGAACAACCTTTTAACCCCAGTAAACAGGTATAAACCATCATTGCACGTCCCAAACAGGTACCCAAAGGATTTAATAATATACAAGCAAGTCTTATTATCCTTTTTCTGTTGTGGAAGCTTGGTTGCAAAGCCCTTACACTCCACTGTGTATTTTATATACATATTATCTTTGGGCAATATATCCTTCAAGAATATAAATTAAATGTTCCAAAGTAACCAGGTCTACATGTTTTCAAACTGAATTCCCTGAAGAGAGTTGTTAACAATCCCCAATATAATTGTGGCCCATCTGTTAATTTTTTTAATAATCAATTTATTAATATTGATTTATAACATTAAACCATATCCAAACCAATCAACCTTGCAATAAGCTTTATCCAAATATTTTATGGATTTTTGCTGCATTTATTGAATCATATATTTATTATTTATTGTATCACCTCTTGTAGATAAAGGATAGCTAAAAATTACTGGGGTTAAAACAACCAAAAGAGTACTGTATATATACCCTTTTGGGGTGAAAGAGCCTTTTATGGGCATGTAGAAAGGATTTCACTGTTGGCTTAAGGCTAGCAGGCTGGCCATGGCTATTTTGGAAAAAATTATTAGTGTTTTCACTCAGATGTACCTATTTGTGTTATATTTATGTGTGAATTAATTCTCAGAACTTTGTTGAATACTAATTTTTTATTTCTTTATTTCTGACATGTTTACTTTCTTATAGCATATTGTTTTGATTGAAGTGTTCAAAGGTGGGTAATTCCATATTCTGCATCATCTCCTGATTATTTTGGTAGTTTTCAATAATTCTTAGGGGAACCATTTGATATTTTTGATGGTTCATAAAGATTTGATAATGTTTTTTTTTGACATCCTTTTTTATTGTTTCCCCTAATTGTTTTATTTTATAATTTGATTTTTATATTTTTTATTCAATTTTTGGAGATTCTAAATCATGCTTTTTCTGTTGATTAAATAATTACATATGCATGATGCATGCATGGAGGTTTTAGAAGGTTCCTGTTGTACCTGGTTTTCAGAAGTTTTCCAGGCAGTCTTTGATGCATGCATGCTTGACAGATGCAGGGGAAAATCTGTAATCCACAGCCAGAAGCATATTGGATCTGGGTTTCTTGACAGGTTCCTTTATTTTGAGTGTCAGGCGTGTGTAACCCTTCTTGTATGCAGGCAGGTCTGTCCATGGGAATTGTGATAGAACACAAAAACGGATTGAAATCCTAAACTATACACAAAACTCAGATTCTGAGTGAATTTTAGGCATAAAAATAAAATTGAAATATTAAAATGGCCAAAAAATCAGTTGTAGTAGCAATGTGGAGTGGGCCATTTTCATGTTGATTTATTTAGAGATATAAGGAGTTGGAAGTTAAGGGTGGGTTCAGTGAGTAACCCAACTTTGTTTGAGGTGAGAAATAAGAATATTTAATAATTTTTTGGGATTTCTCACTACTTCTGTATTTTATGATATATTTTTTATTGTACTTTGACAGGTTTCTCTGTGTAAGTAGCAAGCTAACACTTCCACAAATTCCTTCAAAGTTTCCAAATCTGGTGGAAGGTATCTCCATCTCTTGAAATCTTGATTCTTCTTTCATGGGCCAATTCTCCGTTCACTTCCCTCCTAAGTTCAGTGCACAAAGCTTTCCATAGGTTTTCCCCACTTTCCCAGTTGGTTTTGTAATACCCCATCCTGATGAAGTAAAGAACCATCTCTTTATAAATTCCAATTAACTTCCTGAAGTCATGGTTGTTCTTGATGCCTCCCTGTTCATGAGTATTTCTCATTGAAACTTCTATGAGGGGTAGCTGTGCCCCATTACCTTTTTAATTTCCTCTTCAAGGGCTCCCAGTCTCCATATTCATCTCCTTCCATATCTTCAAAAGACTCCCTGATTTTCATGTCTTGAAATGGGAAAGGTAATTGTAGGGCTACATCTATTCCTCCTGATTTCTAAATTCTTGCAATTTTCTCTACTCTTTTAATAAACTGTTCCACTTCTGTTCCATCAAATTCAATTTTCACTTTGTTTCCATCTAATAATACTCCATTTTTCTCATTATCATTGATTATTGAGTTATCCTGGACTGTTCTTCTGGATGGGGTTCTTTCAGTAGTTTGGTTCCTAGTATCTCTTCCTCCTTCCACTCTAGATTGGAAAAATATATTGATTCCTGGAGATGGAGGGGTCTGTTGATTCTTCAGTGATTTCCGTTGGTATTATGCTAAAGGCTGATATTGGGGTGGAAGTATGAAATCCGGTTCTTGGTTGGATTTATGGGGTTTATGAGATTCTCTGGGCTGCTTCTTCTTCAAGTATTTGGTTTAGGACTTTGGACATGCTGGCAAGGTTCTCCATTAATTCTACTGCATGGCTTGGCTGATTCTGACCTCTTTCATGGACTTCCTCTAGTTTTTCTTGGGATCCACAGTTTATTTTGGTTTTATCTTTCGGTCCTTGCTCCTTCCTGATTATTGAAGATAAGGCTTCTTGGTTATTATCTTAAATCCCTCTGATGAGATCCTTGAGGTCTTCAGCTATCTAGTTTGGTTTTCTTCTTTCTGCCTTCTGAATTGTGAGCCAATTCTTGAAGCCAATCTTCTACCAATGTTGTTTATGGCATAATAAATAAAAAAATCTAAATTAAACAGGCCACCTTTGGGAAACTCATTGCAGAGAATCCTGTAGGGTAATTTAAATAATTGAGAAAATAGCTTGCTGTAAACCCTTGAACCTTAATTTATTATTAATTCTACTCTTTTAGACTATTATTAAGATCAATGGTGGTTTTAAATTGCCTTCCCTTTTATTCCTAAATTAATTCTGCACAATAATTTATTTAAGGGTGATGTTAAATTCACGGTGTAAGACTCTAAACGGTGCTAGGCCGTGGCAGTTCTGGGGAGGGGAAAGGTGCTGTTTAGGCTGCCCTCCTGAGTGTTACAAAAATATTTAAATGTAACCAAGATCAAAGTCCAGAACCTGGTAAACGGGGGACCAAATGTAAGAGGATAAAGATTATAGTGGTTGGTAGCTGGGAAACAGCACTATCTGAGGCAAGATGGTGCCGGGGAAAACTTGAATAGAAGAAGTCAAGGTTTTTTCAGAGTTCAACAAGACAAGGCAATTGTAAGGAACAATGCCCACAAGCCAATAGCTCTGGTTGTCAGCAGAAGCTTAGGAAAGATCAACTCAATCCCAAACAACCTCCAGGTTCTCAATGAACCTGCCCAACTCTCCGCAATCAAGCGCTTGAAGGGTACCAGATAACTGTGGGTGGCTGCACAAGACAAAGCTAATTGTTTGAAGAAGCTCTAGAAGCAAAACAATAACTGATTCAAACAAGAATAACCCAACACTTCTCAAGGGACTCAAGAGTAGCGTGGTGGAATTCAACTTCAAAAGAGATGAAGGGAGGTTCAACACTCCAGGTTTTAAGCTTAATAGAACCTCTTCAGTCAAGCGTGACTGGTGCCAGAAAGATAATCAAAGAATGATTAGAACCAGTATGGTTGGATAAAGGGATCAGGAGTGGTGTAACACACTCAAGAATTCAATTAGTCAAATTCTTCTTCAACCAGCAAAGCTATTGGTTGGTGATGAGGATCAAGGATCAAAGGTTTGAGTATGGAGGCTCAAGAATCAAGGGGAAATCATAGATATACCCAAATTTTTGTCTCAGATAAAGGGGAATGAAGACCCCACGGATGATGTATTGCAAGGTAAAAACAACAATGATACTATGGTGCTCATGGGTTCCAGGATGCTCCTCTATGGTGCCATTTGTAGAATGATATCCGGTTCTGGGATGCTGGTATGTATCCAGAAGGCAGGGGAGAGCCCCTCCTTATATGGGCAGGAGGCCCTGTTAGACTATGTAACAGAGATACTACAAATAGAGCGGAAAAAGAATTTTTTTTTTTTTTTTTTTTTTTTTTAGGTGATCAGAAAAATTTGATCACGCAGGCCGGTGGAAATCTGGCCTTCCCTACCGGGGTGGGATCATTCATCCCGCCACCTATCCTGCGTTCATCCGTGGACGGACGCGCGCAACAATAACAGAATCACACCCACCCCTTGGCCAAAGGCGGAAGGGGTGGGAAAGGAAAACAGATCAGGCCGCCCGTGGGTGTCCGCAGGCGGTAGATGACATTTTCCCACCCCCACCCAAAGACGGAGGGGGGTGGGAGTTATTGATGGATTGGCGTTGGCCAATTCACGGACCAAGGGGGGGGATCAAGTGAGATAGAGAGAGCAATGGTGAGGGAGGATTGGAGTCCATAGAGATGGGATGTTGAGTGTACCAGGCAAGGTTGAACTGAGGTGCCGGGGTGAGAGCAAGAGGCAAGGTGGGAGTGGAGGGTTGGAGTCAATAGAGATGGGATGATGAGTGTACCAGGCAAGGTCAAGCTGAGGTGCTGGGGTGAGAGCAAGAGGCAAGGTGGGAGTGGAGGATGGATCAAAGTGGGAGTTATGCAGAACCAGAAGGGAGTGATGGGGTGTGAAGAATTGGAGGTTAGGACGATTGAGGCTGAGATTGGGATGATGACCAATTGGGTTGCTGGCGGAGGGTCAAGCGGTGCAAGCACTGTTGGGGACTTGAGGATGCTCTAGGAACACCCCTGGAGACCGGCCAGTCAAAGGTCCGCCACAGGGTGTACGGAGCAGGGTGGCTGGAGGGGTGAGGGAGTTCAGAGCAGGGGGGGTTCTGGCCCTGGGTGGGCAATTGATGAGGCCATCCCAAGGAAGATCCGCAGAGATGGGCGTGAGTGAGGCGGAGGATGGGAGATGGGAAGGGGGGAGGATGGATTTGATGGATGAGTCGCTGGAGGGGGCGCCAGGATGAGAATGGATGAATTGGATGAAGGAGGTTGTGGGGAGGACATTGGAGAGGGACATCTTGGGCCGAGCGGGTCTTGGCCCATGCGTTCAGCCAAAAGGAAGGGTGAACAATAAGAGAAGGGATTGGACGCAATGCCTAGATGGTGAGGCCAAGAAGGCCTGTCCTAGACCAATGGGACAGAGGAATGTTTGACAGGATGAGGAAGTTGGAGAAATGATACTGAAAAAGAAATTCCAATTTTTTTTTGAATAAACCTAAATAAAACAACTGTAAAAAAATTTTGAATTTTCAGCATCTGGTCCAGGGTGTCAAGATTTGGTCACCACAACAGCTCCAACTGTGTGGTAGTGGTGTAGGGCCCTACACGTCTCAAATGAGCTGTTGGGGCCCAAAGACGACTACAAAGGGCTGTTTTAAACACGCGCAACCCCCAGGGGGTTTTTTAGGAGCCGTATAACCCCTGTACACGGCTCAAAATGGCCATGTTTGGGGGTGCACAACCCCCCAGAAGCCATGCTAGAATTTTGGGGACCCCCTGGACCACAATTGGGTTCCATCAAACCAAATCTGGGATCAAGGCATACTTTGTGGGACTGTTGTTCCACACCTAGCAATCCCAAAGAGACATTGAAGTGAAACCCAAGTGAAATTAAAGTGAACAATCATAAATCATATAAAAATCTGCAAACAATTCTTTCTCAACTAAAAATTGAGCAAACTTTGTTTGATAAATTGATTTTGCATTGAATACCAAAGTATAACATTGCATTTATTTTCATTGGAAAAGTGGAAAGCCCTCCTTCTTTTGAAATGGCTGCGTGGAAGGTCTACATTGATAGTGCCATCAACAAAGCTTTGGTAAAAGAAAAAAAAGGATTTGGGTAATGAAACATTGGAACCCCCAATTTCATCCTCATCAAGGGTGAAAATTGATGCACAGAATGATTCACAAATGGACATGACCGCTGGTGGTGGGTAACATTTTATGTTACTGGTCTTTGCCGTATTTAATTTGATTGAAACTGATGGAGTGAATTCCATCAATATAACTATTTAACTATGGCAGATCCACTTGACCCACCTCCCTTTCAAGCTTTTCCTACTAGGGAAGAGGCACAAAACTATTTTCAAACATTGGAAATGAAGCATGGTTACAATTTAACAGTTTTCAACTCAAAGCATGACCAATATGTGGATTTAGCCTGTGATAGACATGGTTCCTTTCATGAAGTCTTCTTACCAAATGGTCTAGACAAACTCACACAAGAAAGGTTGGATGCAAGTTTTTAATTCATGCAAGTTGCACAAACCCAGACCCCTTGTGGTGCCTCTCCTACAAAGAAATCCAACATAAACATCAACCATCTGAACATCCCTCTGTGCATTCTCAACTGAGGAGAATCTTGGGAGTGGCCTTAGAAAATCTAGTAGAAGGCATGAATGATGGGCTCAATAATTCAAAACTGAAGAGACAATTGAGCAAGATTGATGGGCAGGATTAGTTTGATGACCAAACAATCTATAACACTAAGCGGAAGGTATTGCTTGCAGAACTAAAAGTAAAAAGTGTTATGGAGGTACTCTATGAACAGCTTGAAGAAACAAATTGGATTCACCAGTCAAAGTTCAGTGGAGAGGGTCACTTGGAGGCCCTGTACTTAGCACATCCAGAGGCATTAAAGCTTTCAAAACAATTGCGTCATATTTCTATGTTGGATTTTACTTATAAAACAAATATGTACAAAACCCCAATATTGCATGTTGTAGGAATGAAAGTGTCAGCTTGCTACTATTGCAAAGCAAGCTGCAAAACCAACAAAAATCACATAAAATAAATAATATTAAAATTAACCTAAGAAGTAGTAGGAAAAACCATGAATATTATTGCAGAAATGGATTCTCCATCTAAAATTGGGTAGGGTCGCTCACTGATCCCACCCTTGAAATCCAACTCCTTATATTTTTAAATACTTAAGAAAGGAAAGACCAAAACACCATGGTACCATTATGGTACTTTTTTGACAAATTAAATATTTCACATGTATTTTCACATATAGGTTTCACACCAAAAATTAAGTCAGAATTGAGGTGTGGGGTATATTTTAGGAGTTACAGACAGAAATGTGTTCTGTCACAATTCCTGCATTCAGCCGCAGCAGCCAATACCCCCGTGGGTGGCTGAGCTACAGCACTGTCACCCTTTCAAAGCCGTGTATGCAGCCCCAGGCCTCTGACAAGTACGCAGCCGCAGGACTACAAGTTGAAAAAGTGACAGGCAGCTGGAAAAACCTGGGTACCGCTTAAACATGCTACAACCTACACGGCAACATTCTACATATGTAATCAATATTCCTGTGAATAATATATAGTCTAACAATACATAAAAATATATAAAAATACCTAAATAACCTTTATACATATTTTTAATTAAATAGCATTTAAAATACCAAGAATGTCAACAATGAGATGATGACTATTTCTAAAAATATATTAAAATACTTTAATATGCAATTATGAGAACTACAAGACATTGGTATTTTTTGTGACATAATAAGGAAACTAATGGTGTAAAAATATTACATAAATACTCATGACTTATATTTTTAAATAATTATTTTTAGTAAATCAACTAAAATTTTAAAATAAGGAGTAAAATCAATGTCATGACTTTACTCCAATTATTTAATACATAATGAGAAATAACCTGACATCACACTATCCAAAGGAATGTCTATTACAATAATTATCAACTTAATGAGAACATTCACTAAGGATAATTAATTAAACAATAAATAAAATGAACAGATTAGTGTTATTCACACATCCAAACATCAATTATAAAGTAGAATAATTCCCATAAACTGTGGAATTAGATGTTTCCCGTGCTAAACACCAAGAAAGCCTAACGGGATGCCACTGCTTACCCTTCTAGCCTCAATTTCCGTCCCTTTGAGCCCCTGTACCCCTCAGAAGGACAATATTGGCACTCAAAAAGCTATAAATAAAGAGCTCTTTTGAGGGTATTGATACAGAGAGACCCAGTTATATTTACATCCAGAAAAGGTTCCAAGGTAGTCAAATACTTTTAAGAGATAAGTTAGTGATTCATGGCTTTATTCTGATTAATAATATCCCTGCCCAACCCTTTATATCAATTTAAACTGCTGAACAACCTTATAACCCCAGTAAACAGGTTTAACCCATCAGTTCATGTCCCAAACAGGTACCCAAAGGATTTAATAATATAACAGTGATTTTTATTATCCTTTCTTTGTTGTGGCAGCTTGGTTACAAAGCCCTGCCACTCTAATATGTATTTTATATACATATTATCTTTGGGAAATATATCCTTTAAGAATATAAATTAAAGGTTCCAAAGTAACCAGGCCGACATGTTTTCATACTGAATTCCCTGAAGAGAGGTGTTAAAGATCCCTAATATAATTGTGGCCCCTTTTTTAATTTATTTAGTAATCAATTTATTAATATTGATTTAGAACATTAAACCATATCCAAACCAATCAACCTTGCAATAAGCTTTATCCAATTATTTTACAGATTTTTTGCTGCATTTATTGAATAATGTACTTATTATTTATTCTATCACCTCTTGTAGCTAAAGGCTAGCAAGGATCTTGGCATCCAGGAGGCTGACAATTGGGGTTCTGCCTGGGAAATATTCCATTTTATTATATGTAATACCTTGGACCAGACATTTCACGTAAAATTAAATCAAAGATAATTTATCAGACTTTTTAACTTTCATTTTTCATTAATTTCTTTTGCAGTGGATTGAAAAACCAATGCAGAATTAATAATATATTATTTAAATCTTTTAAAGATAAGAAAAGAAGAATACTATAAAAATCATAAACAAACTGGTTGGTAAGCTTTAATTCAAGCTGAGCAACTTAATATCTCTTCTGCACGTAAAAACTTAGATAAAATCCTTGAACAAGAAGATCTTGAGAGGCATATCAACTTCCAGGCCCTACTAAAGAAACATAAATCTTGGAAGAAATACCGTATAAATAAATTTTTAAAATTTAAAAGTGAGTATAAAACTTGTATTACCATATTATTTTTATTAAAATAATATTAATATATTTTATTGACCAATAAAATATCTTTTCACCATCAGTGAACCCTTATATTCCAGAAACCACCATCACTGAAGTTGATTTATTGGACCAAGAAGTCCCAGATATCTCTGGACCCCCTTAAAATATTGATTGGACGGGTGGAGACCTCATTGTAACACACCAAGACCCCGTAGGATTACCTATTAAGGACCAACTTAATCCCAATGAAGTCCTGGTACCTTTGAATATCAACTTAAGTAAGTTTTAAATAAACTTATTTCTACAATTTTTCTTAAAAAAATACTTATAAAAATTTTATTCAATATGAATAGACGTAACCCAAGAGCCTCAGGGAGAATTCCCTCTTATTTATCTTTGCCAGGAGCCCCCAGTAACCGTGAGACCACCAATAATGACAACCATGAGGGGACTGGAACGCGTGAATCAATTTTTGGTGGACAAGGTACAGCCCCAAGTACTTTTGACCTCCCCCAACCTAGAGTCGGAGAAGGTAGTAGAATTTAGCCCCCGTCAATTACAAGAAGGTTCTCTGTAGCCACCCCAGCAGAATCTGGCCAACAAAGCCAGGATCAAAGACTTAGTCAGAGAGCACGTGAAATATTGGGAAGAGCTCAAAGATGCCCAAGCCAATGAGGACATGGTATCTATGAAAAAGATAATCTCCCAGGTAAAAGCTACCCAGATAGCTCTTCAGAAAATGATTCCAAGGAAAGAGGTAGAATCCTATGTAGAAAAGTGGAATCCTTGGGATCAATTAGCCCAACTGAAAGGCAGAGGATCAGGAAAGAAGAGATCTTCTTCCCATCAAAAGCGAAAGGGAAAGAAGGATTAGGATCAGATAATATCCTAGGCTCAAAAGTGGAAAAAGGTGCACAACAATTAGCCTCTAATTCTAAACCCAGTAACTTTTCTAAAGCAACTTCTGATGTAATTACTTCCTTTTCTAAGTATATGCCCCATAATTTCGAGATTTTTTGTGGAAATTTGGACGGTGTTTACAACCAAATGGAAAAGTTAACCTCAGTAGTAGCCAAATTAATTAATAACCAAACAAAATCTGTAGGAATGGAAGATATTAAAGAGCATACAGAACAATAATTGGAGACAATTAATCAAAGTAAATTTAGACAGACTCAAAAAATTGAGAATATGTTATCAGGTATCCAAGAAGATTTTATTATTTCTTTTCAGCCTTGAAAAGAAGAATTAATAAATACTACTAACAGCTCCATTCTGTCCCTTAGTGAGAAATCAGATCTGCTTAATAATAAAGTGGACCTTCAACTCAATCTGATCAAGAATGATCTTAGAGACTTAAAAGTCCATCTAACCAACCCCTTGGGGAGTACCACAGGCAAATCCAAACCTCCCAGAAAAAGAACTACTCCTTATGCACCACCCTTCCTAGGAATGCATAGGAGTGACACCTTTAGCCTAGTCCTACTCCTGAAATGGAACAAGCCCTCAAACCTTTACCCCCAATTTCTGAATGGCCTAAGTTCTCCGGTGAAGGAGAATGCAATCATATAAATTTCATTAAATTTATTGACTATAGCATTAACTCTTATGAACTACCAGAAGCTATAGCTGGAGTCAGGCTGCAAAGACCATTTGAAGGAGTAGCTTTAGACTGGTTTATAAGTAAAATAGAAGAAGTGGGATCCTTACCATGGAATTCTTGGAAACTCTTAATTAAGGAACAATTTGGTTCTAGAATGTGGAAAAGAAAAATGATGAACAATTTTGAAAATGCCTCATTTGATACCTCCAAGGATAATCCTCACAAATGGTGCTTAGAACAGAAGAGAAGACTAGATTGATTCTATCCAGATTCTGGTAAATAGGAAGTAAGTGAAATACTCCTCAAGTTGTGTCCTGGAAATCTTAACCATAGTGTAAGATGCAGAATGAGCATGGATGCCGACTTACCAACTCTAATCAATGTGTTAGAAGAATTCATACACATGAATGGGTTAGACAAGAAGGTTCCTTCTAGACCTAAAAGAGAACTTCAATATTAACAAAATCAGAGAAAAATCCCCTCTAATAAATATCTCTGACAATAAGAAGCTTAATGAGAACAGGGATAAAGAGAGAATGCCTGGAACTTGGTGGAACTTTAACAAGACAGGGCATTTTAGACAAGACTTCCCATTACCAAAAAGAAAGATAGCAGTCTTGGAAGGAGAGCAGGAGGTCAAAGGGAATCAGAACTATGAAGATATAGCTGATACTGAAGGATCCCTTTCTGAATGTGAATTAATCCTGACCAAACTTGTTAATGTAATAGAAGGAGATATAGAAACTTCTATAGAAATCAATTACATCCATGGTGACTCTAGTTTTCCCCAACAATGGTACCCTACCCTAATTCCTAGACATATCACGGATGTTAAACCATTAACAGTTAAACCTATGAGTGGTAAGAGTTATGCTACTGGTAAAACGTTTTATGCAACAGGATTGTATAAAGACATACCTATGATGTTATTACTTGATATTGGGGCTTTTTTCTCATGTGTTTGTACTGAATTGTTAAAAAAATTCCAATTGGAAAGAACACCTTTTGCGCGTCCCAAAAGCCAATTTTAGCTCTTGCAACTCTACAATAAATGCTATTGCATTATGAACTGCTCCTATAATATTACCCCATAATAAAGGATCTTTGAGAATACAAGTGGAATTTGTGGTATTTCTCACCGTATTATGTGACTACCTGATAATAGGAAATGATGCTTTAAGTCTATATGGCATAAATTTGTTCCAGAGTAAAGGGAGGTACTTCACAGTGGGTGGTAATTGGGACAAGAAGTTTAAGATATGCACAATCCAATCTAACTTCCCCTCTTCCACTTACCAAAAGCATTTAGAAGAATTCAATCAAGAATACTTCTCTCAAGCAGCTCTAAATATGAAACTTTCTGAGGAACAGAAGAAAGATATATTGACAGTCTGCTTTGAGAACCAAAATGCTTTCTGTACTAAATATTGCCCCATTTGTGGGATCAAAGGATATGAAATGGTATTAACATTCACTATTAGGCCTCCTTATCCTCCAAACCTAAAAAGAACATCTTATCCCCCTAGTCCTAAATCTAGAATAGCTCTTGAGGAACATATGCAAGAACTGATAAAATTAAAAGTGTTAAGGAAAGTAGGGCACAATGAACAAGGAGATGTGACTGCACCTGTAATCATAGCTTGGCATAATGATAGGTCAAGGATGGTAGGAGAATTCACAATGCTCAATAATTATACTTGGGCAGATCATTATCCTATACCCCAGATTTATCATGCCCTACATAACTTGTCCAAAGCCAAATATATCACTACTATGGACGTGCTTAAAGGTTGCCACCAGATACCTATAAGCCCTGAAAGCAGAAGTTTCATGAGAAAAATCTGTCATTTGGGAATATATGAATATCTCAGGATGCTCTTTGGTATAAAGAGTGCCCCATCACACTTCCAGAGAACAATGGATATAGTTCTAGGTACTTAAATCAGACAAGGGTGGATGATGGTATATATAAATGAAGTTATCATATATTCTGATGATTGGGATACTCATATCAACCAAATAAGATCAGTAATCCAAACTATCTCCAAAGCAGGATTTAAATTATCCATGAAGAAATGCAACTTTTGATATGGAGAATCAAAAGCTCTAGGGCATATAGTCTCTGGTCTAACTCTAGCTGCTGATCAAAATAAGATAGCTGCTGTCATAAACAGACCCATGCATCAGAATAAAACAGAGTTACTGTCATTAATTAGTTTTTGCAGTTACTACAGACAGTACATCCCCAATTTTTCTATGCTAACTAAAAGTCTGTATGAAATATGCAACAATAACACTCTCTTTGAAATGACACATGAGAGATTTAAAAACTACGAGGAATTGAAAATAGCTATGACCTCCACTCCTCTACTCATTCAACCAGATTACTCCAAACCTTTTAAAATTTACATTGACGCCTGTATGGAAGGTTTAGGAGCTGCTCTACATCAAAAAAGAATAGAAGAAGACAAACCAGTGGAGAAACCAGTACTCTTCATATCTAGACAGATCAAAGACACAGAAAGGAGATATGGAGCCGGTCAGATGGAAAGCTTGGCTCTATTATGGGCTTTAGAAAAGCTACACTATTACTTAGAAGGCACCATTTTCCAAGTGATCATGGACTTTAATGCTGTAAGAACTCTCATGAACATGAAGACCCCCAGGAGACATATTCTCAGGTGGCAAATTGCTATACAACAGTATAGAGGCCAGATGACTATAGTGCATAGAGCTTGAGCTAAAAACCAGAATTCTGATAGTCTAAGTATGAATGCTTTGCCTAACAACTCTAGAAATCCAGCATATGAACCTGAGGATCAAGATATCTTTCCTATCTTGAACATCAATCTTTTTGCATTAGATGCTCCAATTGTGCGGATCCACCTATGTGAATTAAATACTGCTTTCTTCAATCTAGTGAGGAACAACTAATCCTCTGATATCAAGCTTCTGATTACCATTATGTAATGTGAATCCCCAGAAGAAGCTCTGGTAAATAGTTTACCTGCTTCATTACTTAAACCCTATAAAGCAGGAAGTTTTACTTTTTTGGATGGTCTCCTTTACTACAGACACCAATATTCCAGTGTATTGGTACTAAGTAACAAAGAAAATATACAACAAATACTCCAGGAATGCCATGACAACTGTTCATCAGGGAATTTATCCACTGAAAGAACCTTGGAGAAAGCAAAAGAAACTGCTTGGTGGATAGACTGGAAAGAAATCACTATTAAGTATGTTACTAGCTGTGAGACTTGCCAAAAATCTAATTGAACTACTGGCAAAAGTTTTGGACTCCTACAGAAGATGTCTGAACCCAAGACTAGATGGGAAATCATTAATATGGATTTTGTCACCAACCTCCCCCCTGCAGGTACTCATTCATATAACTCTGTCCTGTTTATAGTTGACAGATACTCTACAAAGGCAAAATTCTTACCTAACCACAAGGAAGATGGTGCTATGAATGTAGCTCTACTATTTTGGAATAGGATTATAGCTGATGTTGGTATACCCAAGATTATAATCAGTGACAGAGACCCCAAATTCACTTCTGAATTTTGGATGAATCTATGTCATCTTGCTACTATGTACAGAGCAACATGTCACTAGCAACACAAAACTATGAAAAATAAGAATATCTCAATTAATAAAATAAGGAGTGAGAAATACATAAATATTATTACAGAAATGGATTCTTCACCCAAAATTAGGTGGGGTCACTCACTGACCCCACCCTTGAATTCCAAGTCCTTACATTTTTAAAATAATTAAAAAGAAAAGTACTAAAAATTACAAGACCAGTATGGCACCTTTTGGCCATTTTAACATTTCACACGTTTTTTCACGTATAGGTTTTAAACCTAAAATTCACTCAAGATTGTGGTGTTGTGTATATTTTAGGATTTACATGCGGAAATGTGTAATCTCACAATTCCTGCGCGCAGCCCCGCATCATTACATACCCCTACATACTTGTAGTAGCAGTTTCCCTCGTGATAGAGACCCGCGCGCAGCTAATTCTGCCATGCACCCAGTGGAGCCTACCTCGCGCGCATCTGTACTAACTGATCCCTGCGTCTGGATCTGTCGTGACTAATCTGACAACCAGGTACCGCTCAGAAGATTTACAACCTAGTTAGAGTTGCCTAGCATATGTAACAAGTTTACCTATGCATTAGCAATGATCTAAAAAGATTAAAACTTAAATGAAATTGATGAAAATTGATTTTAAAACATTTTATAATAATAAATCAAAGATCAAGGATTACCACTTAAATCACTGACCCTGATCTTTGAAGACTACAAAACACTACAAAGAGTATTCATAAACATTATTAAAAATTATCTACATGATCAGCAGATGAAGGAAAATCAGTAAACATCCACATTTGCCCTCTTTAAAGCAATATCAATAGTAAAAATGAAGGATGAGTACAGAATGATCAAATTTAAGCCATAACAGATTAACAGATCCTGTGGCTAAAATAGTACAGAAATCCAGAAGATCTAAGGAAAGCTGATTGACAGCACCAAGTGGACGTGCCAATCCTACCCTGACTGGCTTGCCAGCCTCAGCCCTCGAGCAGAACCCTCTCTACGTGCCCTGAGAAGCTCAAAATCACCCAAAAAGGTATTTATACAGACCTCTTTGGATCCATAATTCCATCATCAGTTTACCAGGAATTATATATTATCAATCAGACACTGTGTCATTGTTGATCAAGTGCTTATATGAAGATAAGAAAGTGATTTATGACTTAGTTTGAAGTAGTATTATTTATCCTTATTAAACAATCAACCCTTAAAGTTTAGTCAAGCAATCCACCCCATCTGCTCTGAAACCCTTCCAATTATTCCAGTATTCTTGTGGTAAAGTTCTCAGAGTGAGTTTTACCCTTCCTGTCTTGGCCATTTGTGCTTTTATGCCCGGCCATTAGTGGAATAAATCCTTCTAAGGCACCCATCTTTATTCCAAGGTTCATAAACTGCCTAAGGAGGCCCCTTGAAGAGAGGTTGCTAGTCTGTAAAGATCCCCAGTAGTATAATACTGTGGCCCCTCTTTTATATTATATTAAAAACCATTTATTACCAAACCAATTAAACCTTGCAACTACTCTTATTATATAATTTAATTGAGCTTCTAAGTGTTTATCATTGCAATAATAATAATAATTATTATTCCAGCATTTTTATCACTCTCTGTAGCTAAATGACTGCAAGGTTCCTGGTATCAGAGAGCTGACAATCTACATGATATACTGGGTACTACTTTAGCATTTTCTACAGCACACCATCCCCAGATTAATTGATTAGCTGAAAGAATGATACAGACCCTGGAAGATATGTTGAGAAGTTTCTGTAGTTTTGGTCTAGAATACAAGAACTCAGATGGTTATTGCCATGATTGGGTAAGCCTACTCCCAGCTCTAGAAATGGCTTATAACAGCAGTAATCATTCTACTACAAAAGAAGCCCCTTACATACTAGAAAGAGGATGGATTCCAAAACTCCCTAGGAATAAATTAAACTATAACTTAGCCACCATTCATTTAAAATATCCAGACTTCAAAAAAATGAAAGACCTGGAAAATAATCATGCTCAGAAATTTGTAGAAGAAGCAGTGGAATACAACAAACAGAGATGGAACAAATCACACAGGGAACCTTACTTTAAAATATGAGATCAGATCTTGATATCCACAATCAACTTCAACAATTTAGCAGGTAACAGAAAGCTGAAACCAGCCTTTGTTGGACCATTTTTTATCAAAAAAGATGCATGGTAAAAATGCTGTAGAAGTAATCCTTAGTGAAGAACTATCAATAAAACACACAGTATTTCCTGTTAGCCTAGTAAAACACTTTCAACCAAGAGAAGGTAGCAACCTCCCTCCAGCAATGATCCCAATAGAACCTGACCCTGTGAAAGAAAAAGGAAAATTCAGCTGGATATTGAGAGACTAGAAAGAGATAGTGCAAGGAAAAGATGTTAGACTATACTTAGTGAGATACAAAGGAGAATCTGCAGACAAAGATAAATTTTTACCAGAAAATAATATACCTGATGGACCAATACATCTTAGAAACTACAGAGCCAGCAAAAGGAACTGAAAAACACATGGAATTAATTTTTTCCCAACATGCTCCAGATTGTTTTTCAGATATGGCCATATCTTGGAGTGGGGGAATGTCAGCTTGCTACTATTGCAGGGCAACCTGCAAAAGTAACAAAAATAACATTAAAATCAATAATATTAAGATTAACCTAATAAGAAGCATTAAAACCATAAATATTATTTCAGAAATGAATCCTCCACCCAAAATTGGGTAGGGCCACTCACTGATCCCACCCTTGAAATCCAACTCCTTATATTTTTAAATATTTAAGAAAGGAAAGACCAAAAAACCACGATACCATTATGGTACTTTTTGGCCAATTAAATATTTCACATTTAGGTTTCACACCTAAAATTCAGTCAGAATTGAGGTGTGGGGTATATTTTAGGAGTTACAGACAGAAATGTGTTCTGTCACAATTCCCGCACGCAGCCGCGGCAGCCAATAAACCCGGGCGTGGCTGAGCTATGGCACTGTCACCCTGTCAAAGCTGTGTATGCAGCCCTGGGCCTCTGACAAGTACGCAGCCGCGGGACTACAAGTTGACAAAGTGACAGGCATCCTGAGAAACCTAGGTACCTTGTAAACATGCTACAACCTACACGGGAACATTCTACATATGTAATAAATGTTCCCATGGATAGTAGATAGTCTAAAAATACATAAAAATATATAAAAAATAAATGAATAACTATCATACGTATTTTTTATTAAATATAATTTAAAACAGCAAGAATTTCGAAAATGAGATAATGACTATTTCTAAAAATATATTAAAATAGTTTAATATTAATTTATGGGAACTACAAAACATCAATTTTTTTCAAAAATACAAAGGAAACTAATGATGTAAAAATATTCAATGAATACTCATGACTTATATTTTTAAATAATTATTTTTAATAAATTAACTAAAATTGGAAAATAAGGAGTAAAATAAATGTCATGACTTTACTCCAATTATTTAATAGATAATGAGATCTCACATGAAATTAGACTATCCGTAGGAATGTCTATTAAAATAATTTTTGACTTCCTGGGAACATTTACTAAGGATAATGAATTAAATAATAAATAAAATGAACAGATTACTGTTATTCACACATCCAAACATCAATTATAAAATAGAATAATTCCCCTACCCTGTGGAATTATATGTTACCCGTGCTACAGCATGAGAAACACGTGAAAGTCTGCAACTGTTTACCCTGCTAGCCTCAGTGTCTGTCCCTTTGAGCCCCTGTACCCCTCAGAAGGACAATATTGGGACTCAAAAAGCTATAAATAAAGAGCTCTTTTGAGGATATTGATACAGAGAGACCCAGTTATATTTGAATCCAGACACCTTTGCAAGGTAATAAAATACTTATAAGAGATGAGTAAGTGATTTATTTTTTTTTTCTGATTAATAATATCCATCCCCAACCCTTTTTATCAATTTAAACTGCTGAACAACCTTATACCCCAGTAAACAGGTTTAACCCATCAATGCACATCCCAAACAGGTACGCAAAGGATTTAATAATATACCAGTGAGTCCTATTATCCTTTTTCTGTCGTGGCATCTTGGTTAAAAAGCCCTGCCACTCCACCTTTTATTTTATTTACATATTATCTTTGGGAAATATATCCTTTAAGAATATAAATTAAAGGTTCCAAAGTAACCAGGCCTACATGTTTTCATACTGAATTGCCTGAAGAGAGGTGTTAAAGATCCCCAATATAATTGTGGCCCCTCCATTAATTTATTTAATAATCAATTTATTAATATTGATTTATAAAATTAAATCATATCCAAACCAATCAACCTTTCAATAAGCTCTATTTAACCACTCTAAGGATTTTTAGCTGCATTTATTGAATAATATATTTATTATTTATTTTATCACCTCTGTTAGCTAAAGGATAGCAAGGATCTTGGCATCCAGGAGGCTGATAGACAGCCAATAGGAAAACTTTCACAAAATCTCTTTTTTTATAACAAAAGAAACGTTTGAGTTCTACAGTTGGTCTGTAAATGCATTAAAAGTGTTGGCTTATGATCCTGAGAGACTTCCAAAATTCTTTGTGATGGACCATGAAAAAGCTCTGATACATGCAATTTAGACTAGTTTCCCAGAGTCATCAATACAATTTTGCACTTGGAACTTGTCTAAAAACATACAAGCAAACTCTAAAGCGCGCTTTGTTAATGCCATTGAAGGATGGAAAAGCTTTATGAATCTGTGGGAAAAGTGTTGAGACTGTGAAAATGAAGATGTGTCTGGTGGGAGTTGAACCCACAACCTCAGATAGACTGAGACACATACTAGAGTGCTGCCTTTACCAACTAGGCTACAGACGCTTGTGACTGCCAGGGTTGTTTGGTATTACTGTTCTGGGTTCAACTGCACAGCCTCCGTACTGTGGTGATACATCATGTTAGCAGGTTTAACCTCAACACCCCCCCTTGCTACTTGATGTAGAAATAGATATGGCAATACCCAGGTGAAAGTGTGATCAGTGTGGGGATTGAACCCGTGATAGGCTTACAGGGCATAATGGTCTTACAGGAAGCATTCATATCTTATTCAAGTCTCATAAGTAAGCAAGTAAACGCTCAGGTAGGCTCTGGGCTCATAACCTGTTGAGACTGTGAAAATGAAGATGTGTCTGTTGGGAGTTGAACCCACAACCTCAGATAGACTGAGACACATACTAGAGTGCTGCCTTTACCAACTAGGCTACAGACCCTTGTGACTGCCAGGGTTGTTTGGTATTACTGGTCTAGGTTCAACTGCACAGCCTCCGTACTGTGGTGATACATCATTTTAGCAGGTTTAACCTCAACAAAAAGTATGGGGCCTCAAAGACCAAGGAGGAGGCAGAGGTCAATGATGTGGGACTCAGAGTAGGTCCAAATCACTGCTTCTTATTCTTCTTAGTTTTGTGTTCTGACCTTTTGACTTTTATAGTGTTTCTTGGAGGACTATGAGGATTTACTCAAGTATATGTAAAATAACATTTTCCCTATCAAAGAGACGTTTGTAACAGCATGGACTTGTATAAACCCCAATTTTGGGAACAAAACAACTTCTTGGGTTGAAGGGGCCCATGACACTCCCAAACAATTCCTTGCAAAATCTTTGGGAAACCTGTTGAATGTTTGGAAAAGCCTTGATGGAACAGTTTTGAATAAAATTATTTCAGTTCATGCATCACTTTATAACTCTCAAATTAAGTTAGGGACAGTTCTTCCACATGAAATGTTACCATTGGGTTACAAATTTTCTTTAGAGGCAATCCATCTTGTTGGGGAACAATTCAAGAAGTTCAAACGTGATCATGATGGCAAATTCTGCACCAAGTCATATTTCAAGACTATGGGTTTGCCCTGTTCCCACAAAATAGGTGAACCTCTAGCATTCAGAGGATCTGTGGTGCCTGAAGATTTTCATCCTCAGTGGAGGTTGGACTATGACCCTTGCAGTTCTAGTTCATTAAGTTGGCTTAATTTGGATTGTTCAAATCACTATGTGATTAATGCTTTTTGATTAATGAATCCTAATTTTGATCCTTTTGGATTTTTCAAAGTGCAATGTCAATGAAATGCTCAGCATTACTTAGTTATGTGAAAAAGTCAATGCAATGATCTTGGAATCTCCAGATTATGAGCAAAGAAGCCTATTGAAGTATATCATTCAGAAGATTAAGAAATATCAATTGAAGCCAAGGCTTGAACTTAAAGTCTTACAATCAAGTAGGGGCAGACCAAAATTGAATGATACGCGGAAAGAACCATCTTGTTTTGAGCTTGTTGACAAAAAACTCAAGGGGGAAAAAGAACTAGAAGGGATCCAAACAAGAAAAGACAAAAGATTGTAAGTCTTTTCCTTTGGGATATGTTCATTTTTTGGTTTAATGAACTTAGTTACTAAATAATGATGAATGATAAGTCAAAGTTGGCAAAATCTGACTCTGAATTTCATAGTTCAGAGGAAGAGACTGAAAGTGAATTAGGATCACTTCATTTGGAATCAGCATCTTCATCAGAGGAAAAGAACATGTAGCAAAGCTCAAACAGAAGCTCATCTTTGGTGAGTATTCATTTCATTGATCCAATTAAAGAAATGAATAGTAAGTTAGTTTCAATGATAGGAACCAAACGTGAAATACCTCAATCAAATACCCAAGAAATTTCATAATTTCTTGGGTGATTTTTGGGATCCAATTGGAGATGGGAGTTGTGGATTTAGAGTCATTGCTAAATCTCTTGGTGATGAAGAACATGGTTGTTTTAAAGTTAGGGAGGAAATGATTGAAACATTAGAGAAACATAAAGCATACCACATTAAGATGCTTGGTGGTTCAAAGAGTTTTAAAATATGAAACAAAAACTTGATGTTGAAGACATCAATGAAACAATTCCCTCCTCAAAATGGCTGGCTAAATTGGACATGGGTCAAATCATAGCAGACACATATTCCAAACCTATATGTCTCATTTCATTGGGGTCATTTGGTACTTATAATCCAATGAAAAATTGTGTTAGTGATCAATCAGATCTAATTTTCATCTCCTTTGTAAACAATAACCACTGGGTTCTATTAGTACTTCAGGGAGAAATTATTCCAATCCCGCCCATTGTAGCAAAACCACGTTCCTTGATTTCTAAAAAAGCCTCTGGTTGGCTTGATCATCTCAAAGATCAACTGCAAATTTATTCTAGATTGTAATAGACTTTGAGTTTGTTTCATCATTGGGTTTCATATAAATTTTAATTCTAATGCAGCTAACAAGTTCTTGTAATATAAAGGGTTATCACATTTTGAACATCATTATGTTGAGTGTTTTGAGTTAACATCATTATATTGTGTTTTTTGAATGAGATTTAATGGTAGGTCATTTCAACTAGTGTTGGGCTGATTCCATCACAAGATTAACTTATGTTAAGCTTGGGATGGGATCAGCTTAACACAAGTTGAACTTTTTTTTTGGTGTTTTTACTTTAGGCCTTGTCACAAGACTTGTATTTTTTTGGTCACTTTTACTTTAGGGCTTGTCAAAAGACTTTTATTTTTTTGGGCACTTTTACTTTAGAGCTGGTTAAAAGACTTCTTTAATTTTTGGGCCCTTTTACTTTAGGGCTAGTCAAGTTGAAATTACTTTAGGGCTTGTCAATTTAGTTGTATTTTTTTTGGTGTTTTTACTTTAGGGCTTGTCAAGTTACTTGTCTTTTTTTTTGTTGTTTTAACTTTAGGGGTAGTCCAGTTACTTGTGTTTTTTTTGGGGGTCTTTTCACTTTAGGGCTTGTCCATTGGATAGTACTTGTTTTTTTTATTTTGTTTTATTTATTTGTTTATTTGTTTTTTTTTTTAACCAAAAAATGAACATTCTTTGATTTTTTGGTTTATTTCTGTTTTTTTTGAAGGTTTATTTAGTTTATGGGTTGTGTTAGTACCCTTTCATTCCTTTTCCTTTTTTTTTTTTTTTTTTTTTTTTTTGCTCACCGCAGTCCAGTGCCATGTGGAATGCCACACAACTACATTTGAGACGTGTACAACTCCACAAGGCTTGAATTTAGTCGTGTGGAAGTCCAAACAGCGGCAGACTGGGTTGGGTGGGCTGCACCACTCTGTGAGCCGTGGGGGGCTGTACAAGGCCCAAATTGGACCATGTGGCGTGCCACGAGGCCCATTTCAAACCAAGTGCACGTCTCAATGAGCCGTTAATTTAACATTACCCTTTATTTGAATTAATTCCTGGTTTCTTTGAGACTTAAAATAGGTCTCAGATCAGACCTAGATTAATTTTTAAAATTTTATTGGTAGGAATTTTGAAGAATGGACCAGATTTATTGGATTAATGGTTAGTGGTTGATTGGATATATGTGATCTTCACCAACATTCCAACTTTGAAGGGTTCAAGGGTTTATCAAATTGATTGTTCAGGAGAGGACCCAAGGATGGGTTTAACCACAGGGGGCTGGGTGGGGGTAAGGTTGGTAGTTTCTTTTTTTTGTGCTCTCTTTCTTTTTAAGGTTTATTTATTTTTTGATGGATTGTTCTTCTTTAATTTTGTGCTGAATATTTAGGTCACAGAATAAACCTTATTCAAGAATCTTAAATTCTGTTTTAATTTGTTCAAGATGGGTTGTAAATTAATCTCTGATTTCTTGTTTCCTTATAGTTTCTTCACTGATAATATTTTGTCTGGGTAAAAACCACAGGTGAATACTGATAAGTTGGTTGGTTTATAGTATGAGGAGATGGTATAATAATGTGTGTGAATTTTTGATGAGTGGTGGTAGTGATAAAACCTGGATAAGACAGAAAGGCCCTCCTTAAATATAAAAAGCCTTCCCCCAGGGTTGCTCAAGGCTGCCCCTGAGGCTCCCCCTGTTTTAGTGAGGAACAGTGAGATACAGTTACATGAGTCATTTCTAATAATTGGCAAAAGCTTTTACAGTTAAATGAGGTATTTCTGCTGAACTTTTTGAAAATGATTTTACAGTTACATAGGCATTTCCGCTGGTTTGTAAAAGTTTTTACAGTGGTTTCATGCATTCAAAGCCTTGCATATAGTACTCTGATGAGCTGAGGTGGGTTAGTACTGGTTGTTTTTTTGGTACCACATGTTCCTGACTGCATATGTTTCTGTGTAGTTCTGGGTTTAGTTTGTGCTGTGGTGAACTTTTACTGGTGGGTTGCTTGTTCTACATACTCCTAGCTGCTTGAATATGTTGCTGGGTAGTTCTGTGATGTCAGGGATTTAACCTCTATTGCTATACCTAGCCGTGGTTAAACCTGCAAAAGAATAAAGCTAAACCAATATTTGAATTAGTTTTGACTTATATATTCCAAACAGCAACTTTAAAAGTTCACAGACTCGAATAATACCAAGGTATTATGAGTAAATAGCCACACCTTAAACCTTTAGAATAGGTAAGGGGCCTTAGTCTTAAAGGATTAAGACCAAAAGGAGATTTGCTTATAAATAAGCTCACACCCTTTAAAGAGTAACACACAGGGGTTACTTATTCAAGTGAGACCTTCCACTCGAAATTGGTGTTGCCAGATAGGTTATTGATTGAATTTAATACCAAATTTTATAGCCCCAGTCAATCTTCTTCTAGAGATTAAGGTTAATGGGCTTGTTAACTCTTGCTTGTATTCTTGTTCAAATAATAATATATAATCAATGATGAAAGGGCTATAGGGTAAAGACCCTGCTCTTTTAAGGTACCAGGAGCCCTCAGGGGACTCTAGTAATCACCAAGGGAGTGTCAGGCTCTCCTTGGTTTCGTCCTCAAAGGCCCAAGACATCATTACATCATTCTCAATGGGTAATGAAGAACTAGTACCCATTGGGAAGGATTTTCAAGGTAAAGTTTTCATTTTACTTACTAAAAGGTTACTTACTGGGTCTTAGGACTTATACATCACTCAGATGGAAGGTATAGAAGCCTTATATTCCATCATAATGATTATTTATATTTATTTAATGTAGCTTAATACCTTGGCAAATAATTTAATTTTAATTATAAGTATCTTAGCTCATACTATACACATAGAGTATGTATACTCTTTGCAATGTTTATTAAAAGGTTTACAGCCTACAGATGAACTCTGAGCCCTCTGAGTGGACGTACTCAAGGCTCAGTGAAGTATATTAAAGCATTATTACATCCAAAAGGGGATAGTATCAAATAAGTAATTAATTTATAATTATACTATACCTATAAGGTGTATCTACTCTTGGCAGTGCTACTAGAAGGTTCATAGCTTACAATTAAGTTCTAAAGCCTCTGAGTGAACGCTCTCAAGGCTCAGTAAGGTTTATTAAGTGTACAGAGGGATTATTACTTATAATTACATCCCAAAGAAGGATAATGTGTAATTAATTTATACAGTATAGAGAGTATGGGTTAATATGATTACTGTAACTCCTTCCCAAAGAGAGGAAAAACTTTGGGAACTTCTATATCAATAATTGGGACGCATCTGAGTCCTCATAACTTAATTTAAAGTTATATTGGGTCCCCTTCTTGATAATATAAATTATCAAGGTTTTAATTCCATAATCCATACTCATAAAAACATACTTATAAAACATTATATAATATTATTAAGACTTACTATATAATTACAAAACTATTCAACATTTTCATTATTGTCTCCATTGTGGTTTGAACCAGTGACCTTGGTATCAGATACTGGGAAGTGAGCCTAGTACTTAGCCACTATACCAGCAGGACATATGAGTTTCCAGACATTTGGACAAGTCTAACTGTCTCGTGGCTGACACTCCCTACCACCAAAAGAAAATTACTCTTCAGAGGAATTTTTAGCTCTTTTAGATGCTCTATATCTCCTCAATACAATATCAGAGTTTTTAATGTCTTTAGCTTCCAACCATAAGTCACTATCAGCTAATTTATTCTTAAACCTGACCATCTAAACTCTTACATCTTTACTGTCCTTTCTAATAATCTTATGGTTCAATATCTTGTGAGGTAATCCATCTTCAACATCCTGTAGAGGTGGGACCACAACCACAGGTACCTTCCTTAGTGGGAAATTTGCAGTGGGTTCTAAGAACTTCTTAACCAGACTGATTGGGAAAGTTGGATGTTTCCTGTCAAACTCCTTGCTCAGAATCACCTCTACTGCATTCTTACCATGTAAGGCTTTTACCACAAATGGCCCAACAAATGAGTCTTTAAGTTTTCTATGCCCTGCTATATTAGAAAAATTCACTGTCGAAACTAAAACCATGTCTCCAACTTTGATGTCATGATCTTTGTGTGTTCTATCCCATCTACCCTTATTGTACTCTACTGCTTCTTGAACACATTTGCTAGCAAAATTTTTGGCTTTAACCATCATATTTCTAAAGCAATCTGCAGTGGGATGCAGTACAATACTTTTGCTGAGGAGCATATCCTTGGGCATGCGGGGGATCCAACCTCTCTCTAATTCAAAAGGTGACATATTAGTGGTGGAATGCTTACTAGAGTTGTAGGCAAATTCTAGGGCAGGTAACAATGATACCCAATCATGAGTATAACCATCATTGTCTTTGAAATCAATCCCATAGGCACAATACCTTCTTATCATGTCTTCCAAAGTCTGTATCATTCTTTCTGCCAATCCATCAGTCTGTGGGTGATAGGCTGTGGAGAAAGATAATTTGGTTCCTAAAAAATCAAACAAACTCTTCCAAAATTCAGAAGTAAATTTAGGGTCTCTATCACTAATTATGTTTTGTGGGCAACCTACATCACTCACAATACTATTCCAGAACAATAATGCTACATCCATGGCAGAGCTATCCTTATAGCATGGCAGGAACCTAGCTCTTTTGGAGAACCTATCAACTATTACTAGTACACAATTGTGATTATCCTTTCCTCCCGGTGGTAATCCAGATACAAAGTCCATATTAATAGTGGACCATCTATCCTTAGGTTCTTCTATTGACTGAAGCAAACCATATTTCTTTCCTGTGGATCTGTTAGCTTTCTGGCATCTCTCACACGAATCACAGTAGTCTGAGACAGTGTTTCTCCAACCAGGCCACCAAGCTATCATCTTTATCCTATCTGTTGTCCTCTCTTTAGACAAATGTCCTGAACAGATATTATCATGGCATTCATTCATCAACAACTGTATGTGCTCATCCTTCACTAATACTACTGAACAGCAGTGGGCTGACTTATGATATAATAACCCGTCTAACAGGACTAGCCTGCCATCAATTAGTTCTTTCTTCCATTTTTCATCCAGTCCCTCAATCAGGTCTTGTCTATTGACTTTAGATTGCATAATTTCTACTAGTAGTGAAGTATTCTTTTCTCCTGAATAAGAGTCATACACAGAATCCCAAAAACTCTGTGCTAGACTACTCATTGAAATGGCCATGATAGGTAATGTATCTACAGTATCTTCTGGGTCATAAGCAGTATTATTGATGTCATTAGGTAGTGCCCATCGTGACAACCCATCTGCATTCTTATGTACCAGGCCTTCCCTGTGGACTATAGTCATAGAGCCTCTCCACTCCTGGATAGCAATCTGCCATCTCAACATATGCCTATTGGGTGTCTTCATGTTCAGAAGAGACTTCAAGGCTGTACAGTCAGTAATGACTTCAAACTGACAACCATCCAAATAGTAATACAATTTCTCTAAGGCCCACACCAAGCACAAGCATTCTAATTGTGAGGCACCATATCTCTTCTCACTATCCTTCAATTGTCTGGATATGAAGCAAATTGGCCCCTCAACTGGTTTATCATTTACAATCTGTATTTGGTGTAATGCAGCTCCAAGAACTTCCATACATGCATCCACATACAGTTTGAATGGTTTTTTAGAGTCTGGGTGAAATAGCAAGGGTGCACTTGTTAACTTTTCCTTAAGTACCTCATAGGCCTTCAACCTTTCTGTAGTCATTTCAAATGAAACATTTGGACTACATATCTTATACAGGCTAGAAGCTATTATTCCAAAATCCTTAATATTTAGCCTGTAATATCCTGCAAAACCTAGAAAACTCTGCATTTCTTTAATGTTACTAGGCGTGGGCTTCAGCAATACAGCTGCTACTCTTGCCTGATCTATCCCAAGGGACAGACCACTCACAACATGACCTAAAGCCATCAATTCATTGAATCCAAATGAACACTTTTTCAAAGATATTTTCATATTCATCCTGATCACCTTCTTGAGTACAATGGAAATCCTCTCCTTATGTTCATCCCATGTTTCTGAAAATACAATTATGTCATCTATGTAGACTATCAACCAGTTTTGCATTAATTCCTCATGAAATTCTGAGTCCATCATCCTCTGAAAATGGGATAGGGCATTCTTGATACCAAAAGGCATTCTCAAATACTCAAACACCCCTAGGTGGCATACTATCCTCAGGAATTTCCTGCTGTCATTGTCTACAACATTCTGATGAAAACCTTTCAGAACATCCATACAAGAAATATACTTAGCCTGGTGCAATTTGCTCAAAGACTCAACAATCTTCGGCATAGGATACCTATCAGGGGTTGTGTACGAATTCAGTGCTCTGAAATCCCCAACCATTCTGGACTTCCCATTATGCCAAGCTATGATTACAGGTGTATTGATGTCCACTTCCTCATTAGCTCCTACTTTTCTGATCACATTCAACCTCAATAATGTATCTATATGCTCTTTCAATGCCTCCTTACTTCTAGGGCTAGCAGGGAAAGGATGTTTCCTCAAAGCTGGGGGATATGGCCGGTCTATTGTTAAAGTAATCTTGACCTCATGACCCCTGATGGACCCAAAAGGCTGATCTACTGTTGCAAAAGCTGCTTGATGCCTAAACAACAAGGAAAATAGTTCTTCCTTTTCCTCTGCTTTCAAGGAAGAACTGATTTTTGAGTCTCTAAAGAGCTCTTGGCCAAAATCTTTTTCTGAAACATTGTTCACCATATCCATGCCAAAATCATTGAAGTAAAACCTTTCACTGTTTCCAATGGTAAAGGATGAAGAACTTTGCCCATGGAATAAACTAAAACAATACTTTTTCATATAGTCACTTCCAATGATGAAGTATTCAACCATTGTATTATCAATTATTACAAACTTGATCACCAGAGCCAAATCTTTCAGGAACAATCTGATCTTTACCATTCCTAAAGGTTCCAGTGCACCAGAACAGCTTTGTAAATTTAACTTGGGTGAGTCTAATAAGTGCTATTTCCATTGAGGATAGAACTTCTCCAGATATCCCCTTCCTACTATGGACTTGCAAGCACCTGAGTCCAGAAGCACCTTGCAAGGCTTTCTGCAGAATGACATTTGTACCAAGTCATTTGCTGATTCTATTGAATTTATGCATCCTATGATTAAGTGGTTATCATCCTCTTCACTATGGTCATCACAAGAATGATAAGCAATCTCCACTTGTTCTTCTTTGTTAGTTTCTATGTTATTTACTTTGCTTGCCTTCTGAGGACAAGTCCTAGAAGTATGTCCTGCCTTCCCACATGTGTAACAAGAGACTTCGGTGCCCTGCAGATTCAATTTTGGCTGAGTTTTGCCTTTGGATTTCTCCATAGGAACTTCTTTGGGAGGATATGATTTCCTCCTACCTAGAGATGTGTCTTCTACTATGTCTTCCAGTATATTAATCAAGTTTGAGCAATCATCCGTAGTTTTCATACTAGTTTTTACTGCAAATGAAACTTCACCATCCATCAAGGATAGTAACTTGAAATTAATACTATCTTGATCCAGGTATGGATCACAGGCTCTAATCCTCTTCCTCTGTTTGGTTACCCATGTTGCTGGTGGTGTAACACCTGGTAGGAATCTGTCTTTGTTAAAAGCATTCAAACACTTCCTCTTCCAATTTGCTGTACCAAATTTTGAACTTATTTCTTTTTTCCAAAATTCCCAGTCTTGCACACCTACTGAATTCCTTCTGTCTCTGTACCAGTCTGAGGCTATACCTTTAAACAAGATAATTAACCTGCTAGTGATCAAAGTATCAGGTAATCCTGTGTCCTCTTTCAATGTGTCAATCCATGAAATGAATTCAGTGTGGTCATATTCACCTTCTCTGGAGAAATCAGGCCATTCACTGATCTTGGGCAATCCCTGCAGTATCTGTTTGAAAACTTCATTCTTGCTAGAATCTTGTACTGGATCAATTTTTTCCGCTATCTTCTTATCCATCTTATGACCTCTGTCATGGTTGGTGGTTTCCATGGCATGACTGAGGTTGCTTGGGGACAAGGAGAGCAATCTACTGACAAGCTTGTCATGGTTGTGCTCTAATTGTTGATGTACCTTATCAATCTTTGTACTCAAACTTTCTAAACCTTGTTCTGACACAACCTGATATTTCAGTATTTCTTCTCTGACAGAATTCATATTTTGGTCAAATTTATGTTCCAGCAGCTCCAAGGAGTGACTTATTTGTAACATCATGGATGTCAATGAATGGACATCCTTCCTTACTGCTACAGATTCTTCTGCAGAATCTTTCAATGATTCACTAATACTTGTCACTTTGTCATCTAAATTACTTAAATCACTATTCTGGACCTTGATCAGGTCCAGTTCAATGGTCTTATTAGTCAAATCTTCTATATCTTTTGCAGAATTCTCTAAAATAGATTTAAGGGCAATGCTATCAGATACTATACAGCTGTACTTCTTGTCCATGGCTGCAAAGCCTTCAACACAATATTGGTTTGTGTGTACTACTGCTTTCTTAATGTTAAGGGTCTCTTTGAATACAAAATCACGAAATTTTTCTAACAAAATTTCTGATTCAAGGGATAATCTTAACCCCTCTTTGCCCTCTTGGCTCTTTCCTCCTCTAAATATTGAAATCCCCCTTGGAGAGATCTCGCCATCCTCATCATTTCTCCATAAATTGAATTCCTGTGATCTCTTCTTTTCCTCATCCTTCCTCCCTGGTTGTGAGGAGGAGAGGGATCTCTGTTCCTCAAAGGAACCTGGGAACCAGAGGCTACTGGTTGTGGGGTTATCCCCCCTGATGTTTTCTTCTTTGCCTTTGGTTTGGGAGCCACTGGCTTCTTGATCTGAGTTGGATCCCAGCACTCGGTCTCCTTCATCAACCTCTCCCTTCCTATCAATTTTATGAGGGCCCTGTACGTCGCCAGGGCCTGAGTCAAGAACTTGGACTGGTTCTTGACGTTGTTTGCAGCTACCGCCTCCAGGTAGCTTATCTTGTTCTGACTGTGGCAGGTCAGAAGGTTTGCTGTTCCTGGAGGTAGGTCTCTTTGTTCTCTGACTAAATTCGCCAGGGGGCACAAGCTCAGCCCCCTTGCTTCTGGTGTTCATCGCCATTCAGTTAGAAACAATAATCAATAGGAAATTTAATTCGTTGTACGCCAGTCAAAGGACGACGGAAGACTCACGGTGAGTCACGATATCCGTTGTTGGCGATCTCGCCCTTTCCGTAGGTTCGACGCTACGGATACTTGGTCCCCTTGCTTCGCTCCGCAGGACTGAGCTTGTTTCCGATACAAAACTTGGAAACCTTCCTCGGTTAGACGGAAGGAAGGAGGCGATAGAGAGTTGTCTCGACACTATGTCGTGTCACGAGATAACTTAGGTACGTTTATATTATTCTTTTTTTTTTTTTAAAAAAAAAAAAAAGAAATTATACTGACTCGTTCCTCTAACCAATAATGTTACTGGTCACGATAATCAATCCTTCGTTTGGGCAACGGTAGGTCACCGGCACCGCTAATTGATAAACGGTCAGTTGTTCTCTGCTCTGGCGCGAAATTACACGGAGATACGTTAGCCGGAATTACGCGGCAGTTGCTTTTTGTCAAACTCCAAGTTGACAGAGAGCAAGATTGTCGAACACACCCTTGGACAATAGAAAACGACTTCCTTTTAGGATGCTGTGAAAAAAAAAAAACTTGGTTTTTTTTTTTTTTTTTTTTTTTCAATGGTTTCTCCTAATCAAATCTTGTTTTTTTTTTCTCTTTTTTTTTTATTTAAAACAAAAAAAACAAAACCAGGTCAAAACCAAGCACACTAGATTAAGATTGCTTAATCTCAGTGAAATAATATCTGTAAAAAGGCTAACTGTTTTAAAAGCAGTTTTCGAAAATCATCCTTTTTTTGTTTTATTTTTGTATTTTCTATAATTTTCCTATAAAAAAATCAATAATCAGCACAAAACTTTGTTCAAAATTGGTCAAAAGTGCGCACAAAATATGCTTCAACACTTAAAACAGAAGGACTTTAAAGCTCAAAGCAAAAAATCCCAGAATTTTCGAAAATTTGCTGTTTTTTTTTTTTTATATATATATTTACTGATTTTAATCAGAAAATTTATAAATCAGCAAAAACTTTTGCCTAAAATATCACAAAATTGCGTACTTTAAGCAGACAAAACAATCTCAAAGGTACTGAAACCAGATGAGGCCCCCAATTGTCAGGGATTTAACCTCTATTGCTATACCTAGCCGTGGTTAAACCTGCAAAAGAATAAAGCTAAACCAATATTTAAATTAGTTTTGACTTATATATTCCAAACAGCAACTTTAAAAGTTCACAGAATCGAATAATACCAAGTTATTATGAGTAAATAGCCACACCTTAAACCTTTAGAATAGGTAAGGGGCCTTAGTCTTAAAGGATTAAGACCAAAAGGAGATTTGCTTATAAATAAGCTCACACCCTTTAAAGAGTAACACACAGGGGTTACTTATTCAAGTGAGACCTTCCACTCGAAATTGGTGTTGCCAGATAGGTTATTGATTGAATTTAATACCAAAGTTTATAGCTCCAGTCAATCTTCTTCTAGAGATTAAGGTTAATGGGCTTGTTAACTCTTGCTTGTATTCTTGTTCAAATAATAATATATAATCAATGATGAAAGGGCTATAGGGTAAAGACCCTGCTCTTTTAAGGTACCAGGAGCCCTCAGGGGACTCTAGTAATCACCAAGGGAGTGTCAGGCTCTCCTTGGTTTCGTCCTCAAAGGCCCAAGACATCATTACATCATTCTCAATGGGTAATGAAGAACTAGTACCCATTGGGAAGGATTTTCAAGGTAAAGTTTTCATTTTACTTACTAAAAGGTTACTTACTGGGTCTTAGGACTTATACATCACTCAGATGGAAGGTATAGAAGCCTTAGATTCCATCATAATGATTATTTATATTTATTTAATGTAGCTTAATACCTTGGCAAATAATTTAATTTTAATTATAAGTATCTTAGCTCATACTATACACATAGAGTATGTATACTCTTTGCAATGTTTATTAAAAGGTTTACAGCCTACAGATGAACTCTGAGCCCTCTGAGTGGACGTACTCAAGGCTCAGTGAAGTATATTAAAGCATTATTACATCCAAAAGGGGATAGTATCAAATAAGTAATTAATTTATAATTATACTATACCTATAAGGTGTATCTACTCTTGGCAGTGCTACTAGAAGGTTCATAGCTTACAATTAAGTTCTAAAGCCTCTGAGTGAACGCTCTCAAGGCTCAGTAAGGTGTATTAAGTGTACAGAGGGAGTATTACTTATAATTACATCCCAAAGAAGGACAATGTGTAATTAATTTATACAGTATAGAGAGTATGGGTTAATATGATTACTGTAACTCCTTCCCAAAGAGAGGAAACACTTTGGGAACTTCTATATCAATAATTGGGACGCATCTGAGTCCTCATAAATTAATTTAAAGTTATATTGGGTCCCCTTCTTGATAATATAAATTATCAAGGTTTTAATTCCATAATCCATACTCATAAAAACATACTTATAAAACATTATATAATATTATTAAGATTTACTATATAATTACAAAACTATTCAACATTTTCATTATTGTCTCCATTGTGGTTTGAACCAGTGACCTTGGTATCAGATACTGGGAAGTGAGCCTAGTACTTAGCCACTATACCAGCAGGACATATGAGTTGCCAGACATTTGGACAAGTCTAACTGTCTCGTGGCTGACATGTGATGCCTTGTAATGGTGTATTCTTGGTTACACATGGTCAAGACTTCCTGCATATATTGCTGGGTAGTCCTGTGGTAAACTTGTTCTGTTTTTTTTTGGTACTAAATGGGCCTGAATGCCTGGAAATATTGCTGGGTAATCCTGTGGCAACTCCTACTGTTGGTTGTTTTGTTACAAATTTTCCAGAATGCATGCATATATTTCTGGATAGTCCTGTGATGACTTGTACTGGTGGTTGTTTGGTTACACATGGTCTAGGCTTCCTGCATATATTGCTGGGTAGTACTTTGGTAAACTTGTACTGGTTTTTTGTTTGGTACTACATGGGCCTGACTGCCTGCATATATTTCTGTGTATTTCTGTGATTCCTGGTACTTGTGGTTGTTTGGCTACACATGGTCTTGCTTGTGGTGCAGAGTATACAGGTGTGGTGATTTGTAGTTCTGCGGTTCCTGGTACTAGTGGCTGTTTGGCTACACATGGTCTTGCTTGTGGTGCAGAGTATACAGGTGTGGTGATTGGTTGTATTTTTTTTTTGAGGTGTTGTGGTGAGATGTTACTTTTTTGAATTTAGGAATTTCAAAGCATATCCATATGGCTTTTAACTGGGTGTGATACCTGAGGTGTGATATGGGCTGGCCATAATTGATTTTTTTGACTGTATCTCCTAAACCATGAGAGATAGAGGGGTAGTTTGGATGAGTGACTATAGGTTATTGTTGGTTTAGAATCCATTTCTGAGGTTAATTTTAGGATGGGGATTATATTCATACTAAAAAATTGAGTATGATGGCTACAGGTAAGTTTTGGTCTACCACACTGCCTTGACCTTCCATACAAGCCTTGGTTCAAGGGTAAATCTGGTGTCAAATTCCCTTAATGCAAGAATTGCAATCAAGACTGACCTTGTTGTGACCAAAATGGACTTTCTGGACATTTATTCACTACTGCACCAGTTGTCTGGGGCCACTGTTTCCCCCACTGTCATGGCAGAATCTGTGACTGGTGCAGGAAGCTCCCCATGTAAATTCTGTGACAGCTGCCCACCCTTCTGGAGGAATTTGAGATGCAGGGCTGCTGCATCTCCTCCTGCTTGCCCACCCAATCACACACCTGACTTTTGGGTAAAGCACTGGCTTACTTTGGAATTCCCTCAAAGTTCTTCTGGGAATGGGGTTGTTGGGTGTCTGATTGTCCTAGATTCAAGGCCCACCTACCTAATGTGGAAAATCCTTGCCTAAAGAATTTGGCGTTGGCCCTGCAAAAGTTGAGTACTTTATCTGGTTGTCTTGTGTCCCTGCAGGCCAACATTGATGCTGTTTCAATTGTCCCAAATTGCACAAGAAATGCTCTTGTAGACAATGGGGAAACTCACCATGTAATTTCCAATCTTTTTTTATTGACAAAGATCAGGCCTGTTTACTTCATCATATCTGTGGTGTCCCAAGATTTCTTCAAGGCAGACAGAGTAGGAGATGTTTTCCTCCCAATGGCAGCTGGGGCTTAGTGGCTTTTAAATGTTCTGTTCTCAACCCAGATTTCTGGTGATAATATATCTTTGGACTCTTTTTCAGAGTTTGATGGCAAGGTTTCATGTGAGTATGGCAGTTATCTTTTTTGGCAAGATGTCAAATTTTTCCCCTCTTTCAAGCAGGAGCAGAGATGGTTCCTGCCTTATTCCATAAATTTGAAACCCGCCAATGGTGTGGAATCTGTCTGTTCTTTTGACTCTATCCTTTGGCATGCAAAGTTGGCATGTATTGGAATTTTTTTGTTACATAAGACTATATCATCCTTGTTTCACAGTGGCTTTCCCACTTTTAAGATCTGGAAAATCAAAACCCCCTTTGCATCCTGCTTTTTAGCCAAGAGCCCCCATCAGCCTGTCATTTTGGAACCCAGGGCTCTGACTGCTGCACCAGGGGATGTTGTGGCTATTGATTTTTTCAGACCATTCATTGTGGCTCTGGATGGGAGTACTTTTTCTCTGGTCATCCTTGATTCATTTTTGTGTTTTGTGTAAACCTTAGGGATTGTCTCTAAGGGAAAGGCCTTTGAGTGTTTCAAGATGTGGATCAAGTAGTTTGAAAAGGTTTCTGGAAAAAGGGTTTGAAGGAATGTTATAGAAATGAACTTGGAAATGTGTTGCGGGCTGTGCGCTCAGACTTTTGTGGGATTTGGCTCAGCATTTGGCATGGGTTGGCTCAGCATTTGGGAGCGCGCTGGCTCAGCATTGATTGTGGTTGGTTCCATTGTGGAACAAGGAGGTACTTGCAACCATACCCAGGGACTGGCTTTCAAACTGCGGATATTTGAAGACAGTTTATTGGGTAGATACATACTGGTGTGGGGGGCCCCAATTAGGGCGCAGCGCGCACCATGAGTAGGACAAACTGGATCAACATAATGGCAGTCCAGAATTGGAGGATGGGTTAGGTTTTTCTGTTGTGGAGGTTTCTTTTTGTAGTTTTCATTTTTTAGTTGTGCTTGTATCTAGGCTAGGGTTGAGATGGAGGACTCAAAACCTTGCTCTCAACTCCAGTTTTTAGGGGGGGAAGATACATCGGACCATCAGGTTTGGAAGGAAGGAAGTAACTCATTGTAATTCTCTCTCTCTCTTTTTTTTTGGTCAAAGGGGCACTCTACTCCTTACAGACGCTTGGAACCAATGAATTCTGAATCTGAGTAAAACTTCAAGGTATATCCACCTCTTGTTTCCACAACGGTTTAGGTGGTTTTTCTGACAATGGTGGAGATTTTAACTAAAAGGTCTTTGCTTCATTCCTATGATAAGATGTCATTTGGCATGATCTGTCTGCCTTTTATGAAGATGATCAAAATTTCCATGTTGAATGGACAAAATTTACCCTGCTGGATATGGCCCAGACATCCCTCATCCAGGCAAAGCTGCCAGTATCCCTCTGGGTCCTTTCCCTCAATAATGTGGCATACATCTTTAACTGGCTGGTCCATGCGTACAATACTGCAACCCTGTATGAACTATTTTATGGAAAGGAGCCATCTGGGGAAATGATTTGTTTTTTTGTGTGTAGAGCCTACCTCCATGACCTGGTGAATCTCAGGCAGTTTGTCCTGAAATCTCACCCACTGATTCATGTGGGGGTCTCTGAGTCATCACATGGGTGGCTTTCCTGGGATCTGCTGTCCAACAAGGTTGTTTGGGGGGCCTCTGTGATCTTTAATGAAGATGATCTGCCCTCCAATATCACCACCTTATCCTTTCTGAATGATATCCTTGAATCTTTTCAGGTGAAAAATCTTGATAATTTCTGCCTTCTGATGGAATTCAAAGTCCAGGATGCCTTCATCAGCTCCATCACTGCAGTGGCTCATCACTTCTCCAACACACCTGAAAGCTAAAATATGGTGTGGAAGTGGGAAGACTGGCCAAGTTGGGATGCTGCAAACAAGCTTGAACTTCAAATGACGTAAGATCTTGGGGTTTGGATGTTGTTCCTATCCAACCAGCCATGGATGTTCTGGTATTTTGGTACATCCAAGAACTTAAGAGGAGCCAGTTGGGTGATTTTCTTCAACAAAAGTCTTGGATTGTGGTTCAGGGTTTCCGGCAATTCCAGGTAATCAATTTTGAAGAGGAATTTGCGCCAACTCTGACCTTTGCTAGCCTGCAGGCCACCTTTTCCCTTGCCTCTTGTTTCTTCTGTACTTTTGCTTCCTTTTAAGTTTGAAGTGCGTTTCTGCACTTGCCAATTGACTATGATGTCTTTATGTTTGCCCCTCAGGGACTTGTTTTGCAAAAAGGGAATTTTCTTAGGCTTAACAAGCCTCTGTATGGGAAAAATCAAGCCATTCACTGATGGTGGCTCTATCTGCAACAAAAACTAGGTTCCATTGGTTTCAAGGCAAACCTAGAGAATCAGTTGACTTACATGTAGTGGGAGGCCAATGGTTGAAAACTTGATAACTGGATTTCAAAATAAGACCAACGGAGTCTTGAAAGAATAATGAATGACAATGGATGAGATTTGAGGAACAGCATAAAAATTGACATGGATAATGAGATGAGATTGTTTAGCATACCGTGGAGAATCAAAGGAGAACTGATTGATGATTGGAGACAAGGAATTGGCGAAAGGAATCAATGATAACAGATGGATTGAAAGACAGGAGATATAAAGCTGGAAAAGATGTTAGGACTTCTCAACGGTAAATGATGAATTGATGAATTTATGATGAGCCTCACAGCTGAACAGGAGATTGGAGTTGAGATGCCGGAGATTTTTTAGATGTATAACCGGTAACAAGTGTTGAGGATTGAGGGATTGAGGTCAACAAAGGGAGATGAGACGATGGGAGATGATTGGGATTGAAGAGATTGAGAACAATGATGGAAGAGATTGGAGGAGTGAGTGTGGGGAGCGTATGGAATAGAGATGAAGGTTGAGGACAGAGTATTAGAAAGAATGTAGAGGGTTTAGTTGGAAGAAGAGAGTGAGACAAAGGAGATGTGGAGAGAGAATGAGACAAAGGAGATGTGGAGAGATGAAGAAGTAATGTGGGTTGGATTCAGACGATAAGAGTCTGTTGAGAACATGAATAAGACAGGTAAGGAGAAAGGAGAGAGAGACGGATTGGTTGAGTTTAGAGTGTTGACACCGGGGCGTGCCAATTTATTTTTTAAAGTCTGGCTGTCAACTCAACACACGGCTGTGTTTAGTTGTGAGGCGTGAGAATAGTAGAGGTTAAGTTCAGTACGGAGGCTTTATTGGCTGGTTTGGTTAAAGGGTTGGCAAGCATTTGGTGAGATGGAATCTGATTTGTGATTAACTTCCTGGCAGCTTGTTGCTCTCGGAGCCACTTTATTTGAGTATCCACGTGCTTGAGGGCGCTGTGGTGCGATCAAAAGTTAATCAGATCATTGACAGCCTTGTTGTCAACGTTGAAACAATGAGAGAGTGAGAGATGAGGATTTAATTTGTAGAGAAGATTATCAAGCCAAAGTTTTTCCTGGGCAACGGATACCAAAGCCTTAAGTTCACCTTTGGTCGAGGAGAGGGAGACAGAGGGCTGAAGTTTGCTATTCCACGACACTGGACAGCCATACAGAAGTATGACATAGCCAGTGTGAATTTGTCGAGTTTCTGCGTCATTGCCGCCGTCAGAATTGCTGAAGCACTCAATATTGTATTTAAAGTTGGTGGATTTTAATTGAAGAACTAGATCTTTGGTGTGGTTAATATAGTGCCAGGCGTGTTTAGCTTCCAACCAGTGTTGGATGCCAGGTTTGGTGTTGAATCTGGACAAGGAAGATACTGCATGTGATAGATCGGGGCGAGTTCTGCTGGCTATAAAGTTGAGAAAACCAGATGAAGAACGGAAGTTTATATTAAGTTTAAGGAATTCGCTGTGTTCCTCGTCAGATGCTGGAGATAAATGAACATTGGGTGTCATTGAGGTTGTAATTGGTCTGGACTTGAGTAATCCTAGTTCATTCAGCGCATATTCAATGTGTTTTGGTTGCCATAGGGCAGGACCGTGGATAGTTTTGACAAGTTGATTACCAAGGATTGTTTGAAGAGGGCCTTCATGAGAGATGGAAAATTTGGATTTTAGGTAAAAACAAAACTCAGACAACTTTCCGATGACAATCAGGTCATCCACATAGACAAATACGAAAATTGAGTGATCGTGATTTATATAAAGACAAGGATCCGCACTCAAGACAAAGAAACCCTTGGATTTTATCCAGGATCAAAGCGTATCATACCAACTCTTTGGCGCCTGTTTTAACCCGTAGAGAGCCTTTTTGAGTTTGAATTAAGGAAAAGGGGAGTTATAACCATCGGGTTGTTTAATGAATACATCTTTGTCAAGGGGAGCATGTAAGAACGCGGACTTGATGTCCATCTGAACAATTTCAAGAGAGTGGTGAAATGAGTAGATGAGAAGAGTGCGAAGAGTAACGATTGAACCGGTAGGAGCGTAAGTTTCTCCATAGTTGCAGAACTCCAGCTGTTTGAATCCCTGCACGCAAAGTTGGGATTTGAACAGGGAGCCCGATCCATCCGGTTGTTCTTTAATTTGATAGACCCATACGGTGGTTAGCGCTTGCTTCCCGTCGGGGGGAGTGTGACACCCTTCCCAAACTTTCAGCAAATCAATACCATCTAGTTCAACCTTCATGGATTCCAACCATCTGGTTCGGTCAGAGCTCTTCTCAACTTCCTTATAGGATTTGGGGATTGAGCACATTAGGAAGCCGTATCTCTGGGGGCGTTGGACGCAGGATCAATCGCGAAGGTTGTAGGGTTTGTGAGGAGTGAGTGGATTTAAGACTTGTTTATCTTCAGAGGTGTTGGAGTCAGAGTTAGATGATGAAGCATTTTCAGATGACTGAGGCGAGGACGGCGAAGATGGGGAATCAGGAGAGTTTGATGAGGATGTAGAAGAGGGCGGTCGAGATAAGTTCAAGTCGGAAGTTTGTGGAGGTTTTGAGATGGGGGAGATGAGAATATCAGTGAGGGGTTCACTTTCAAGAAGAGAATCAAACGGGGAATCTTAAGAGGAAGGAGAAGCGTTGCTGAATTTAACATTATCAAAGATCTTAACATGTTTGCTACAAACAATGGATCCGGTCTCAGGGCAAAAAACCTTATAGGAATTTAGATCAGTGTTGAATCCCACCAGAATGCCTTCAACACCCTTTTCGCCAAGCTTGGAGGGACTTGGGTGATTATCCAGTACAACAGTCTTGGAACCTAGGGTTCGGAATAACTTCAATTTAGGACATTGATTATTCCACAGTTCGAAGGGAGAAATTTTAAGCTTTATGGAAGGGATAGAATTTAGGATTTTGCATGTGCTAACCATGATCTCATCCCACAGGGTCAGTGGGATGGACATGTTGATCATGGAGGTTCTAGTTGCCTTGACAAATGTTCTATTCCCTCGCTTGGCAATCGGGTTATGCTGTGGGGTTTAGGGCTCTGAAGTATTGTGTAGGATACCGTTGTCCTTTAGGAAGGAGGATAGCTGACTGTTGACGAATTCACAGCCGTTGTCGGAGTGAAAAATCTTCAACATCCGGTTGAGGCGGTTAGAGTGTAGCTTTATAAAATTGATAATTTTGATGGCGACATTGGACTTGAGCTTGATGGGGATACAGGTCTTATATTTGGAATAGTTGTCCGTTAGAAGGAGAAAGTAGCAATGTCCCAAGCGAGATATTGGATTGATTGGACCGCAGACGTCTGCGTGGATGAATTCAAAGGGGAGAGAGCTGGAGGGAACGTGATTCTTGAACGATGAGCGATGAATCTTCCCTTTTGCACAGGTGATACACGAGTCGTGGTCCCATTTGAGGTTAGGGAATGAGGTGGAGAGTAGTTTAACTTGATCATGATGAACGTGCCCAAAACGCTTATGAATTGTAGATAAGGTGAGGAAGACGTGGCAGTCTGAGGGATTTGATGCTGTCTCTTCTATGTATAACAGGTTATTGCAAATACGTCCTGACATGATCATCTTCTCTTGGAAAAAAAGTCCAAAGTTTTCGGAACTGAGGCGTGAAAGTACGCAACCTTTCTGGATCAGTTGCCCAAGAGACACCAGGTTCACGGCAAGTTCGGGAACAAGCAGGGAGTTGTTTAGAGTGAGGGAGGCCGATTTGGTGTGGATCGTCGCATTTCCAGTTCCTTGAGACATTATGGAGGCACTCGGCTTTCCAGTATTAACCTCGGTGTTATCGTCCTTGAGCCAATCGAAGTAACTAGGGTTGTTTAACATATTGTTTGACACACCAGAATTGAGCAACAGGCAATGGCGATCAATGTGGTGGAAGTTTGCCACGGCAAAGGTGTAGGCTAAGTTCGCGGAGGCCTTGGGATTGGAGTTGGATTGCAATGTGGAAGGATTTTGGGGAACTGAATTGTTATTAGGAATGAGATGAGGATACAGCGCGAAGCATTTATTCTTTGGGTGAAAGGCTTGAGGGTTATGCCAGTTGGGTTTGCATCGCAAGGGTTCCTGATTGGTGAGTAAGGCAGAGGCGTACGTGCCGGCAGCTATCTCGTTTTTGATTTGATTTAGGTGTTGCAGGACCATGTCTCCATTAATCTTAGTTTCTCCGAGTGAGTGGGTTATCGTAGTCTTCAAGTGTTCGAGCTGAGGAGGGAACTTATACAGTATTAGATAGGCCACAATGTCTTTGTCCATCTTTATTCCGATTTCCGAAATTTGAAGCAAGCAAGATCGCACATTGGTAATGAATTTTTCTACGTTTTTTGGGTCGAATGAGAGATTTAGGAAGTTAAAGAATATTTGGGATCAGTTAGCGGTTTGAGATGATGCGTAAAATTTGTTGATTGATCTCCATAGGGTGATGCCATCCAACGCGTTGTTTTCCTTGACGCAGTTAATGTAGGTTTGATTGTCAAGCTTCGCCAAAATATAACCAGCAATCTTGAGATTAATTTTGGAAGGACAATCCTTGGCCTCACCTTCCTTCAGCCAATGAACTATTCCTTTGAGAGAAAAGATGGTTGTAAATTTTGATTGCCACAATGAAAAGTTTGATTTGTTGAGGTTAGGGATGGAGTTGGTTAGAGTTTTGAGAAGAGAGGAATTGACGTCCGTTGGTCCAGTTGAATCCATATTGCCGGTAGCTTGAGGTAGTTTGTTTCTTTGTTTTGGCTTTTAACCATGAAAACTTGATAACTGGATTTCAAAATAAGACCAACGGAGTCTTGAAAGAATAATGAATGACAATGGATGAGATTTGAGGAACAGCATAAAAATTGACATGGATAATGAGATGAGATTGTTTAGCATACCGTGGAGAATCAAAGGAGAACTGATTGATGATTGGAGACAAGGAATTGGCGAAAGGAATCAATGATAACAGATGGATTGAAAGACAGGAGATATAAAGCTGGAAAAGATGTTAGGACTTCTCAACGGTAAATGATGAATTGATGAATTTATGATGAGCCTCACAGCTGAACAGGAGATTGGAGTTGAGATGCCGGAGATTTTTTAGATGTATAACCGGTAACCAGTGTTGAGGATTGAGGGATTGAGGTCAACAAAGGGAGATGAGACGATGGGAGATGATTGGGATTGAAGAGATTGAGAACAATGATGGAAGAGATTGGAGGAGTGAGTGTGGGGAGCGTATGGAATAGAGATGAAGGTTGAGGACAAAGTATTAGAAAGAATGTAGAGGGTTTTGTTGGAAGAAGAGAGTGAGACAAAGGAGATGTGGAGAGAGAATGAGATGAAGAAGTAATGTGGGTTGGATTCAGACAATCAGAGTCTTTTGAGAACATGAATAAGACAGGTAAGGAGAAAGGAGAGAGAGACGGATTGGTTGAGTTTAGAGTTTCGACACCGGGGCGTGCCAATTTATTTTTTAAAGTCCGGCTTTCAACTCAACAATGGTAGGGCCTTCCTCTGGATCCATGTTGACAATGGGGTCTTTGTGGCCAGTGATAACCGTCTAATGCCAATTTTGTGGGGGTTGCTCTCTTTGGCGCTGGCTTTGAAGTGGGACAAACAGCTGGTAAGCATTGTTAAAATCCAAGTGATGGATTTCCCTGGTGGCTTTTGCTTTGATCAGCCAAACCTCCTTCAGAAAATTCTTGACCTGGAAACTTTGAATATTTTTTCAAGGGAACCCTTGCTTTCCTGTGAACTCTTGTCTAATGCCAGTGCAGTCATGGATTTGGCCTGCATCTCTTGCATAGGGGAAATTATCTACCTGGCACAGGGGTCCCAAGCAGACATGGCTTTTGCAGTAAACTTTGTGGCTTGGTTCTCTATGAACCCCAACTCTGGTCACTGGGCTGCCCTGCAGCACCTTGTTTCTTACCTCTAATTTACCATTGATTACTCCCTCCCCATCATTTCCAGCCAGGACCCTTCTTTTGATAGCCTTTGGAATTTTATCAATGCCAACTGGGGAGGGGAGGGGGCTTATTCCACCCATGATTTGGGGTTTCCCACTCTCTTGGGCTTTGAAGCAGCAGTCATGTGTGGAAAATTCAACCGGCTAGGCAAGATACATGGCACTATCCTTTGTGTCAGCTCTCTGATACCAGGAACCTTGCAGTCCTTTAGCTACAGAGATTGATAGAAGATACTTCAATAATAATAATAATAGTATTCCAATGAGAAACACTTAAAAAGCTCAAGTAATAAATATTTTAAGAGCTGGTGCAAGTTTTAATTGGTTTGGTTAGAAGGGTTTTCAATTTTTTATAAAAAGAGGGTCCACAGTATTATACTACTGGGGATCTTTATAGACAGACAACCTCTTTTCAAGGGGCCTCCTTAGGAAGCTTAAGAACCTTGGAATAAATGATGGGTGCCCTATAAGGACTTATCCACTGATATGGCCAGGAAAAGCAGCACAATTGCCAAGGCAGGAAGGGAAACACTTACTCAGAGTACTTCACCACAAAAATCCTGCAAAGATAGGAAGGGTTTCAGAGCAGATGGGGTGGATTTGCTTGACTAACTTCAATGGGTTGATTTGTTTTTGAGAAATAAATAATACTACTACAGACTAGGTCATAAATCACTTGCTTATCTCTTTATAAGAAATCAACTAAAAATGAAAAGGTATCTGATTGATAATAAAAATTCCTTGTAAACTGATGGAGAATAATAGATCCAAGAGGTCTGTATAAATACCTTTTGGGGTGATTATGAGCTTCTCAGGGCATGTAGAGAGGAACCTGCTCATGGGCCAAGGCTATCAGGTCAGTCAGGACAGGTTCAGCACGTCCACTTGGTGCTGTTAATCAGCTGTCCTCAGAGCTTCTGGTTTTATGCACTATTTTATCCACAGGATCTGTTATTCTGTTAATGGTGTAATTTGATCATTCTGCATTTATCCTCTATTTTTATTGATTATATTGGTTTAAAGTAGACAGATGTGGATGTTTATTCACTTTCCATCATCTGCTTATCATGTAGATGATTTGTAATAGTTTTTACAGCCACTCCTTGTAGTGTTTTGTGTTCTTCAAAGATCAGGATCAGGGGTTTACATGGTAATCCTCAATATTTGATTTATTATTAAAAATACTTTGAAATTAGTTTCTTATTAATTTTATTTCAGTTTTATAGGTTTTATACTATTAGAAATGCATATGTCACTGTATTACATATACCAGATAATCCTGACTAAGTTGCAGCTCTTATGAGCGGTACCTGTTTGCCAGATTAGTCACAACTGATCCTCATGCGGGGATCAGTCCATTCAGATGCGCACGGGGTAGGATCTGCTGTGTAGGTGGAAAACTTGGCTGCGCCCAGGACTTATTTATGCGGTAAAAAGGCTCTGAGCTGTGCATGCGAGCTCCTTCACTACTGCCGGCAAGGTTTGAAGAAGTGTGGAAGTATGGATACGGTTGTGCTTGTATTCAAGTTCTTTTGAGCAGTAATTTTCACGCTTCTGAGTGGGAATTTGCACTTTTATGTGCAGTAATTTGCGCGCAGGATTGGCGGGAATTTTTTGCGGTTTCTGCGGAAATTTGCACAAGGTTTTGCGCTTCTGAGTGGGAATTTGCGGGAATTTTCACGCGGTTGTTGCGGAAATTTGCGCGCTTATGTGTGCGAATTTGCGGGAATTCGCGCGCAGGATTTGCGGGAATTTTTGCGCGGTTTATGCGGAAATTTGCATGTGTTTTTGCGCTTCTGAGGGGGAATTTGCAGGAATTTGCGCTCAGCTGTTGCGGAAATTTGCGCGCTTATGTGCAGGAATTTGCGGGAATTTTCCCGTGGTTTTTGCAGGAATTTTTGTGGGTCCTGTGGAGAGGAATTGATTTCTGAAAAAATATTTGGAGTTTCCTACTCCTTCTAAGTTATACTGATAATCTTATTAGGGAGTATCAGAGTTAGCAAACCCGCCATTTTTTTTGACCAAACCCGCCATTTTGAATGGTGGGTTTCTGAAATACACATACCCCCTTCCTGGTGTATTTCAAAAATGGCGGTTTCATGAAAATGGCAGATTCAAAACATTGAACCCGCCATTAAACCCACCATTTATGGATCAACATCCATCCACCATCCATCACATCTAAAACACCCATCCACATCAGGAAATCCATACTGGTCCCATCTCCATCACATCACACACATCTCATCTCCATTGCTTCACATCTCCATCACTTCACATCTCTATTGTTTCACATCTCCATCTTCACACAAATCCCGTCATCATCTCATCACCACACATCAAATCACCATCTTTCTCAAAATGTCCCATCAAACCTCTTGGCAGAAATTTGAAAATGCAAAAAAGCTGACTGAACTTTTGTTAGTATTTTACTGCCATTCAGACTCCAATTCAAACTCCAATTTGGAATCAACTTTTTTGGCTCTGAATTCTCTATTACAAAAGCAAAAAATGGTTCCAAGGAGACAAACTCTCCACAACCCTATTTATGAAAGGCAAAAGCTTCATCTCCTCCCCAAATTAAGCTTCCAGCAACTTTTCCAAACTCTATTTCCTTCATTCATAAAGCTTTTGGAGATGATCAAAGACCACCACATCTTCCAGAACAATTCTTGGAATCCTCAACACAATCCAGCTATCCAACTAGCTTTTTCTCTTTGTAGATTGGGATCAAATGGAAATGGAGCAGAAATTCATCTATTAGAAAATCTTTTCTCAGTTGTATATGGAACCATTGACTCATACACCAAAAGAGTCATGGTTGATATCCTATCTTTCCATTGCTCAGTCCTTTCTTTGCCAACAAAAGAAGAACGCAAGGAGATATCTCAAGTAATGGAAACCAAAGGATTTCCAGGTTGCATTGTTTTTGTCAATGGAACCACCATCCCCTTGAGTCAAAAACCCAAGCTAGATGGAAACCACTATTTTGATTGGAAAAAAAGGCAATTGATCAATATATTTTCCAACTGCTTTGATAAAACTGCTGATCACACACTTACCAAGTATGTTTTGTCTTTTTGTTTAGATACTCTATGGCACTACAACTTGTTTGCAATAACAACAAGAAGTTCATATCCCTCCATGCTGGCCTTCCAGGTTCTTTTCATGATTCATATGTGTTTAATTGGATGCGGATTGCCCAAAAACAAGACAACTACTTTGACTGCAATCAATACCTTCTGGCCAATTCAGCTTATCCTAGTGTTAAATATGTGGTTCCAGCATACCGGAATGTTTTTTCCAACAATCAAGGAAAACCCAATTTCAACTATGATCTTGCCCAATCACAAGTTTGGATTTATCATGCCATAGGAGTCCTGAAAGGAAGATGGGCCAGCTTAAGGGAAATTCAAAACCAGCTTCAAAATCCCAAAGACATGAAGTTCCTCATCAACTGGATTATCAATTTTTTCATCCTTCACAATCTTTTGGCTGAAATCACAGATTAACGGGACAGAATATTTGAAGATGATATTCAAGATCCGCCTCAAGTCATCCCTGTTTCATCTTGTCCCTCATCTTCTTCTATGAGAGAACGGATTATTCCTCTTACCATTTCTTGCTTTGATGAGTAATTTTTGATTATGAATTAGGTAAAAAATCCCTTCACCAAATTTTTGTGGTTTTGGTTGTTCACCCAAGATTCATTGGCTGAGTCATTTTTTTTTTCTCATTTGGTGGGGTGGACTTCAACAAATGGTTTTGGTTGTTCACCCAAGATTCCTAGGCTGAGTTGGTATTTTTTTTCTCATTTGGTGGGGTGGACTTAGACAAAACAGACTCAAAACTTCCAAACCCCCCACCTCACCCCACCAAACCACTGGACAAACCACCCACCTCACCCCACCAAACCACCGGTCAGTCCACTCCTTCCTCCTCCTCACCAACCACCTCCATCTCACCCATCACCTCCACCTCATCCACCACCTCCCCTCCTCCTTTGGTTGGCTACCCTAGTAAGCTTCCCCCCCTCCTCCTCATCCTCCCCATCATCCAATGCTCATAGGTTGATTCATCCACCTCCATCCCCTTTCAGGCCCCCTCCATCCCCTTGGTTGTTTCCCCAGGTAAGCTCCCCCCTCCCTCCTCCTCATTCCGCTTTTCCCTCCCTCTCACCCCCTCTCACTCCCTCCCACTCACTCACCAACACCTCCCCTCTCCCCCCTTCCTTGCCCCCCCCCTTTTTTGTTGGCCTCCTTGCCCCCCACCTTGCTTGCCAGCCTCCTTGCCAGCCTCCTTGCCTCCCCTCTTGCTTGTTGGCTCCGCCGCCAACTCAACCTCCTTGCTTGCTGGCCCTGCTGCCAACTTTCCCTCCTTGCTTGTTGGCCCCGCCGCAGACTCAACCTCCTCAGCCCCCATCCACCCTTGCTTGCCAGCCCCGCTGCCAATTTGCCCTCCTTGCTTTTTGGCCCCACCCTGGACTTGAACTCCTTGGCCCCCATCCACCCTTGCTTGCAAGCCCCACCTCCAACTTTCTCTCCTCCGCCCCCATCCACCCTTGCTTTCCGGCCCCGCTGCCAACTTTCCCCTCTTGGCCCCCATCCACCCTTGCTTGCCAGCCCCACCGCCAACTTTCCCTCCTTGCTTGTTGGCCCCGCTGCCAACTTGCCCTCCTTGGCCCCCCCCACCCTTGCTTGCCGGCCCTGCAGCCAAATTGGCTACCTGCCCCCCCCCTTGATCCCCCCCAAGCCACCCCCCTCCCTTGCCGTGCCACCGGGCACCTGCCCTCCCTTGCCAACTCAGCCTGACCCCAACCCAATTGGTTTTCCCCCAAGAAATTTTTTTTTTTGATGATGTAACTTATTTTTTTTGGGGGGGCATAATAAGCCCGTCCCAATTAGTTGACACCCATGCCCAGTAATTTGGTTTTTTTTTATTTGTTTTTGGTTGTTTTTTGGTGATCATGTGACTGACTTTTTTTTTTTGGTAATCCTTTTTTGACCGCTTTTCCTTCAATTCCATTGCTTCTTCCACCACACTCACAATGTTATTCTCCAAATTTAATCCCTTTTTGATCCTCACCCCAAGCGGAGCATTTGCCTGGGAGGGAAAAAGATGGAAGAAGATGAGGTGAAAAACATAAAGAGAGGTGGCAAGCAGAGGGCTTTGAAGCAAAAGAGGGATCAAATGAGGGCCTCCAAAATCTCTTTGGAACTTGCAGAGGGGGGCATCAATCAAAAGGTTGTATGCTCTGAACAGAAACTACAAACTTTGGATCTGTATCCTGCAATTACTACTGAAAACAAAAAGAACAAGTGAAAACCCTCACCAGCTTAGTTTTAACTTGCCAAGTAGACAATCAAGCAATTCAATTTCTTCCACAGTGGAAAAGCAATTGTTCTCAATAAGTCTGATCACAACAGTATTGTTGCTATAATTGAATTTTTCCCATTGGATAAAATTTCTGATCAAGAAAAGAAGGAAATCAACTTTGTGACAATTTTCCTTCACCATTCAAAAAAAATTTTCAACACAGTTGGTCCCTCAAGAACTTGGGGTGGAAAAATGTGGGCAATTTGATGGCAAAAATTGATGGACCCCTTTGATTTATTTGCACGCTATGTGAAGAAATCATCTATTCAATCTTCCACTCAAGCGTATGCTTTTCTCAATCTTAAGGAAGACAAATTCTCTCAAATTTAAGGACAAAAATTTTGAAATTTGGTCAGACTTCCCTTTGAATCAAACTGTGAAATAATGAAGGACAACGGCACCCCTCTTTCTCATCACTTGAATTTGGTTCTTGCCCTACTTCCTTTGACTCTTCTCTGCATGTCACCTTGACATCCAACTCTTTTTAGAACTCAACTCACATTGACAAAGGTGACATCTCTGAGTATTCCTTTTTACTTGCAGTTACAACCAAGAAATCTAATGGACAACTTATTGAAACTATTGATGAATATGGAGTATCAGAAAGCCATTTTGTTTTTCCTGACCTGGGGTTTGGAATTTATTTCAAGCAAAAAGGTGTAGTGAAAATGGTTTGGGCAGCAAATAAGTACAAGCACTGTAATTTTCCTGCTGTGGAGACTGCCACTCATACAAGAATGGCAATTTCAATGCAAATAAACAGAACTAATAGAAACACTTGCAGGGACTTGGGGAGTGGGAAAATATACTCCAGGAAAAAAAATATAAATAAAAGAATTTTTTTTTTTGATGGGGTTAAAAATAGTCTTAAGCATTGTTTTAAGCAAAAATGATTTTTTTTTCTTTTTAATTTTTTCATCAAAGAAAATATATTCACAAGCCCAGAATTTGAGTAATCTGCTTTAATTCATCTACTCTTCTACTGCTGCCAATGCATGCCATGGCTACTGACCACTTATCCTTTTTTTTCTTTTGCCAGTTGTTCCCTCTCCATTTGCAGTTGCGCTTGCTGTTGATCCTTCTCCTTTTCCTCTTTTTGAAATTCTAGCTCAGCCTGTTTCAACTTCCACTCAGAATCCCATTTTTTCTGATGAGCCAAACTCTTGGATTTCTGCTTTTGAAAATCAATAGCCAGTTGACAATCCCACTTCTCCTTTTAAAGCTGAAGTTTTTAAGATTCAATTTGCAATTTCACTGTTTTTCAGAGGGGGATAGGAATGAGCTAGATTTTGACAGCAAGGAGAATCCAATCGGCTTACTTAAATCTTTCTTCTCCATGATCTCCTCAAAGCCCAAAAAATTTGAAGTTTTTCTCCTCTTTTGAATGCTATTGGAATTGATGTTGATTGAATTGGAGGTCTTTTGCTTTCCCTTTGCAGAGGGATTTTTTGTTGGAACATCATTGCTCTCATTTGAAGGGGATGTTGGAGGCCCCATTGGCTTGAGTTTTTGGCCATTCAGGAATGGATGAGCCTGTTTCTTTTGAATCCAAATCAGTCAGGATTAACTGGAAAGAAGAGAAAAGAACTTGTTTCCTTACTTGAGCAGATGTTGATGGAAATGGTGATACACAAATGACATCCTCCTTGTTGGCCAAGTTCTCCAGTTCTTCCACCCCAGGAAGAAAGAAATCAAAAGAAGGAGGGGAGTGGTCCAAGGTTGGGTTTGACTCCCCAATCAACACAGAAGTAGACGTGATTGGAGCTGATTTTGTTTGAACATCCTCCTTGGCATTGCATGGGGGCCACTCATAGGTTTCTTTGGGATCACCATTGCTAGGCTGAGCATCCCCAGCCAAGTCCTCAGCATCAACTGAATTGGATTTTTGGGCATCAAAAGCGGCTAGGGGGGTGATTTTGGCCTTCTTTCTAAATATTTAATACATTTTAATATAAAAAGGACAAATGGAGTGCAACTTATCAACCACTGAGTTGATTCCCTTGGCTTTTTCAGAGTCAATGATACCAAAGCCGGTGGAGATTGACATGGAGTGGGAATTTTTGTACTTGGCTTGCTAATTCTTGAATTGATCCCTCATCTATTTGGATGACAGATCCAGCCTACCTTTTTTTTTGTTCTTGAGTTCATTGGCCATCAGGAGATAACCATTGACCTTAGAGGATGGAGGTTGGCCAACGCGTGTTTCATTGTCAAATCCAAAGCAAGCATTGTAAATGGACAGAATTTTGAGCTAGTTTACCAGGATGATGTGATCAGCTCTCTTGAGCTTACTTGAGCCTTTGGAAGCTGATGGGGGAGGATTGTTGGATGTTGAGTTCCTAGGAGATGTTTTCTTTGGTTTATTGGATTTTTTAGTGGACTTTCAGGGGGAGGATTGCTGAGGGGCCATTTAAAAATAGTAAGAGGGATGAAGGGATGAAGGGCTATGAGAGTGTTTAAGTGGTGAGATTGATGATGTGATGAGAGGATGAGAGTTATGAACCAAAGAGAATAGGAAGAGATGAGAGTGATGAGGTGAGAAGAGGGATAAAGCAATGAGACTTAGGATGTGATGAAAGCAATAAAGTGATGAGAGTGATGAAGTGATGAGGAAAGTGATCCAATGAGAATTAGCTGGATGTGATGAAAGCAATAAAAGGATGAGAGCAATGAAGTGATAAGGATAGTGATCCAATGAGAGTTAGCTGGATTTGTTGAAAGCAATAAACAGATGAGATTGATGAACTGATCAGGATATTGATCCAATGACAGTTAGCTGGATGTGATGAAAGGGATAAACAGATGAGAGTGATGAACTGATCAGGATAGTGATGCAATGAGAGTTTGCTGGATGTGATGAAAGTGATAAAGTGATGAGAGTGATGAAGGGATGAGGATTGGGATGAAGAGATGAAGAGTGATTAATCAAATTTCTTTCCAATTAGGTTGGAGTTAGAAGGAGGAGGGAAGCCGGGGGTGGATGACATGGACAGGTGGTGGAAGCCTTTAAATACTTTATTTGAAAAAACCGACTTATTTCCAGGTAACTCTGACACATCTGATGTGAAATAAGTGGGTTTTTCTTGATTTTTAATGGAAGGTTTTAAACCCTCCCCTTTTTTAATGGCAGGGTTTGCTTAACTCTGATACTCCCTATTTACTTTTTTTTATTTTGTATTTTGGTTACTTTGAGGGTTTCTCTGTGCATAGTAGCAAGCTGACAATTTGTATTGAAGGCCAACATATGGCTGGAATCCCTCTTATCCCCCTTCTGTGAACTCCTGAAACCCACTTTATTGTCTGACAACTGGGCCACTGTACACATTAGTAGTGACTTTGGCATGCAAAAGAATCATTGTGTCAGGGATATAACCTCTATTGCTAAACTTGTCCGTGGTTATACCTGCAAAAATAAGACAAAAAACCAATATTAAAGTCAGTTTTTGACTCAAATAACTCAAACAATAGCTAGAAGCTCACAGACTCAAACAATAACAATGTATTTTCAGGAAAAATTCACACCTTAAACCTTTATTAAAACGCAAGGGGCCTGGATCCAAATAAATGAAGCGCAAATCAGCTTAAAAATAAGCTCACACCCTTCATATTAGTAACACACAAGGGTCACTACTACAATTAGGACCTCCCACCTGAAATTGAAGTTGCAAATAAGATTGTTAGTTGAATATAATACTAAAATTTATAGCCCCAGTCAATCTCTTCTTGATACTAATTTTGGCAGGCTTGTTAACTCTTGCCGTATTCTTTTACAAATAATTAATCATATATAACTGGTTGAGGAAGGGGCTATAGGGTGAAGACCCTCCTCTTTTAAGGTAACAGGAGCCCTCAGAGGACTCAGGAATCATCAGAAGAGTGCTTGTCTCTCCCTGGTTTTGTCCTCAAGGGCTCAGAACCCCATCACATCCTTCCCAATGAGAAATGGGGTACTAGTACTCATTGGGGGGGATTTTCAATGTAAAGGGTCCTATTTACATACCTCAAAAGTTATATACCCTAAAAATAAGCTCAGGGCCCTCTGAGTGGACGCTCTCAAGGCTCAGGGGAGTTTATCAAAGTATAATCACATCCCAAGGGGGATAAGATTAAGATTATGTGATTGGTTTATACAGAGTGGAAAGTATAGATTAAACTAGTTACTGTAGCTTGTCCCCAAAGGAATGGAACTCATTGGAAAGTTATATATCAATAGTTGGGACGCATCTGAGTCCTCATAACTCAATTTAAAGTCATATTGGATCCCCACATTGATAATATATATTATCAAGGTTTTAATTCTATAATCAATACTCATAAAAACATACTTATAAAATATTGGGAAATGTTGAATTCACGGCTCCTTGAGTCGTGTACACAACTCTGTACACAACTCTTTGAATGGTGTACGCAGCTCAATGGGCCATGTGGCACCCTACATGACTCAAATTAGCTGTGTGGCATTCTTCACAACTCAAATGGGCCGTGTGGCATGCTACACAACTAAAAAGGGCCGTGTGGCATTCTACACGACTCAACTGGGCTGTGTGGCTTGTTAAACAACTAAAATCAAGTTGTGTAGCCTCCACTAAATAATAAATAATAATAAATAAATAATAAATAATAAATAATAAATAATAAATAATAAATAATAAATAATAAATAATAAATAATAAATAATAAATAATAAATAATAAATAATAAATAATAAATAATAAATAATAAATAATAAATAATAAATAATAAATAATAAATAATAAATAATAAATAATAAATAATAAATAATAAATAATAAATAATAAATAATAAATAATAAATAATAAATAATAAATAATAAATAATAAATAATAAATAATAAATAATAAATAATAAATAATAAATAATAAATAATAAATAATAAATAATAAATAATAAATAATAAATAATAAATAATAAATAATAAATAATAAATAATAAATAATAAATAATAAATAATAAATAATAAATAATAAATAATAAATAATAAATAATAAATAATAAATAATAAATAATAAATAATAAATAATAAATAATAAATAATAAATAATAAATAATAAATAATAAATAATAAATAATAAATAATAAATAATAAATAATAAATAATAAATAATAAATAATAAATAATAAATAATAAATAATAAATAATAAATAATAAATAATAAATAATAAATAATAAATAATAAATAATAAATAATAAATAATAAATAATAAATAATAAATAATAAATAATAAATAATAAATAATAAATAATAAATAATAAATAATAAATAATAAATAATAAATAATAAATAATAAATAATAAATAATAAATAATAAATAATAAATAATAAATAATAAATAATAAATAATAAATAATAAATAATAAATAATAAATAATAAATAATAAATAATAAATAATAAATAATAAATAATAAATAATAAATAATAAATAATAAATAATAAATAATAAATAATAAATAATAAATAATAAATAATAAATAATAAATAATAAATAATAAATAATAAATAATAAATAATAAATAATAAATAATAAATAATAAATAATAAATAATAAATAATAAATAATAAATAATAAATAATAAATAATAAATAATAAATAATAAATAATAAATAATAAATAATAAATAATAAATAATAAATAATAAATAATAAATAATAAATAATAAATAATAAATAATAAATAATAAATAATAAATAATAAATAATAAATAATAAATAATAAATAATAAATAATAAATAATAAATAATAAATAATAAATAATAAATAATAAATAATAAATAATAAATAATAAATAATAAATAATAAATAATAAATAATAAATAATAAATAATAAATAATAAATAATAAATAATAAATAATAAATAATAAATAATAAATAATAAATAATAAATAATAAATAATAAATAATAAATAATAAATAATAAATAATAAATAATAAATAATAAATAATAAATAATAAATAATAAATAATAAATAATAAATAATAAATAATAAATAATAAATAATAAATCAAAATCATAAATAATAAATCATAAATAATAAATAATAAATCATAAATAATAAATCATAAATAATAAATCATAAATAATAAATCATAAATAATAAATCATAAATCATAAATAATAAATCATAAATCATCAATCATAAATAATAAATCATAAATCATAAATAATAAATAATAATAATAAATAAATAATAATAAAGTATAAAGTATAAAGTATAATAAATTATAAATTATAAATTATAAATTATGAATTATATGGAGTAGTGTATGGGCCCTACACAACTCCCACAGTTTTTTTGCGACCCTACACAACTCCCACAGGTTTTGTGGATCCCTACATGACTCCCACAGGCCGCGTGGGTCCCTACAGGGCTCCCTTACAACTAAAGCTGTGAATTTAAGATTACCCTAAAATATCATAAAATATTACCAAAATTTATTGTATAATTGTGAACTTCTTAATCAATTTTCATCATTGGCTCTATGGTGGGTTGAAACATTGACCTTGATGTTAGTAAATGGAGGTTGAGGCTAGCACTCAACCACTATACCAGCAAGAAATATGAGTTGTGCAGACATTTGGACAAGTCTAATTGTCTTGTGGCTGACACATATATTGGCACATTGAGCAAGAACTCCATGCAATCAATGAGCTAGTCTACAGTGGCAGAGGGTGCATTGGCTTTGTTGGCACCAACAACCAATTGGCCAACATCTTCACCAAAGCCCTTTTTTGGAAAAAAGTTCATTTTTTTGTGGAAGCTATGGCCAGACTTGAGTGCTCCCCTACCAGGGCAAGTAATGGGGTTAAAGTATGTTTTGGCTCAAAAAAACATAAATCCCCCACAATTTTCCATCTCCTTCCCGGCTCCACCAACTCCACTCCTGGATAACTAACTCTGATTATGGTCACTGACTCCTACTTGTTTAGTTGCCAATTCCTGTCCCACTTTTTGAACTGGTCACACCAATTTGTTAAAATATGTATGCACTTACGCGGGTGTTATGTATAAGTTTAATCCAAATGGGATGCACATATGGGCCTCTCCGGCCCATTGGACACTCACAAGGACCATACAGGCCTGTGCGGATGTCACTGATCTGTGGAAACTGGCCTCAAAACGCGTGAAACAAGCTCATTGGTAAACGGGCCCTGACGGGCCCGGTGGGGGATAGGCAAAAATACAGCCAGATGGGCTTGTATGGGTATAATTGGGCCCAAGGTTTATTTTGGACATACTTGGCCAGACGGGCAGGCCCACCAAAGTGTGTTTGTCTCAGGTTTTGGGCTTGGGGCAGCCCATTGGGGCTGCCGCCTGTGTTGCAGCCCGCTTGGGGCTGCTGCCCATGCTGCGGACCGCTTGGGGCTGCTTGTATCCCTTGGTTTGGCCCACGCGGGGCCCAAAAGCCCGCGCAGGGTTGTTGCAGCGGCTGAGGGATCCCGCGCAGTGCAACGCCACGCAGGCCCGGCCGGTTGCAAATGGCATCCACCACCTTGGGAGCAAGGGCCAGCGGCCCGGGCTCCCTCCCCCTCCTCTTGCTTGCCATTGCAAGGGGGAGGGGGTGGCTGGCTGGGTTGAACCAGCCAGCAACTGACTGCAACAAGGCGGTTGGTCAGGGCAGGGGGGATTTCATCACTCCCTTGCTCAGGGGACAACAATTCCGGCTGAAGAGGGAGCAACCAGCCATGGGGGGGATCTGATCACCCTCCCATCAGCAAAGCAAGAGGAACGCTCTCCCCCCCCCCCTTTACCAAGGGGGAGGAGCAATGGGCTGAGGGGATCTGACCACCCCCAGCCCACTATCCTTGACGACGCCCTGGGGGTATGGACCCCCAGGGCCCCTGGTGGGGGGATTCAACCACCCCCACCAGGGATTTGAGAGAAAGAGGGGGGGGCATGTCTGCCGGTTACACCCCCCCCCCCAAGTGAGGTTGAGACCGGACCCAGGTAAGTCCTGGGTCCCACCTGGCCCATATGTGGGGCAAGGGGCTGGCTGCATGAGGCAACCATCCTGTAACTAAGGAAATAAGAGTAACTGGTCTGGTTTTAACGGACAACCAGCCAGGGGATTGAACAGCAAAGGGGCTGGTTCAGCCCTGTAACGGTGGAAACACCAGAATGGACCAGAATAGGCTGGTTGTAAGGGTACAGGGACTGATGCCATGTGGGCTGATGTAGCCCAAACCAAGTAACAAGGCCTGTAGAGCCTTTAGAGCTATTTTGGGGCGGAAAATTTGCCTTCTGGCTTGTTGTATCATGGGCTCAAAAGAGGCCAATCTTTTGTACTTAAGGAGCTCTTCTCCCTGCTGTTTTCCATCATCCATTCATCATCCAATAGAATTCATCACTGATATCATCCAACGTATTGCCCCATTGTGAGAGCCCATCAGCAATTATTGATACAAGGTGTCCAGCATTTCTTTTGCTTTAAATACTGCTCATTTTCCTAAGCTAATTGCTGGCCATAATTATAACACATTATCAGTACCAACATCATCATTACTTCCAAGCCATCTAGACCCTTGTACCTTCCTCTGGAGAACCTCAAAGACCTCAAGTTTTCCAAGAAGATGTCCTATATCCCTGATGTTAGCTCCACCAAGATAGTTCTGAACAGTCAGAATTATAATGCTTGGGCTTTCCTTATGGATAGTGAGCTGGATAAAATCTGTTGTGGGGAGATAACAGATGCAGATGACACTTTGATCAGTTCAGAAGTGGATAAAAAGTCTTATCATCTCATCCTTAGGCATCTTTATGAGAATCATGTGACATGGTTTGCCAATACTCTCAGGGAAGATGAGAGAAGGAGGGGTAGCATCCTTTGGAAGTCCAAGTATGCTGGTGATTCTGTTCACCAGAAGGGTATAGCTTTTAATAAACTGTTCAAGTTACAATATTCAAATTGTAAAAAGTTTGTTGCAGAGGCTAGGTCTAGCATAGCCAAGTTTAATTCATCAGGACTTAACATCAATCCTGAGTTTTTTTCACTCTTAATCCTTTAGAAGCTACCAAAGGACTTTGATTCTTTAGTCAGAATTATTTCTCAATTGGATCCTCTTCCTGTGGAGGAGGCTGTGCTGAAAAGGATTGAAAAGGATGATCTTCAGTTCAAGATGAAGGGGGGTTCTGGGAAAGCCCTTGTTGGAAAGACTGGAAAATCTTGCAAGAAGGAAAAAAAGGATTTGTCCAAGGTCTTATGCTATAATTGTCAGAATAAGGGGCATTATGCTAAGGATTGCCAGGAGGCCAAGAAGAGGAAGAAGTCAAAAGAGAATGACAAGGAGGTCAATCTCACTACTGAAAACATTGCAATTGTGGCGTTTGATGGTCCAATGGAAATGGTTGTTGGGGAAGAAGGTCCCAACAAGAAGGCCAAAATTGATGAGGATCAAGAAATGGACTTGATTGATTACAAAGTGAGTAATCTTAAGCTCAAAGATGAGAACTTATTGGTGACTGATAAAGCTTCTTTCCTATTAGGAGGATTGAAGGAGAATTTTCTTGTTTTGATTGATTCTGGGTGTACAGATCACATGTTCTTTGAACCAAATTTATTTTCAAATCTTAGTTATTATGTTGGAGTTGTAAATATTGGTCAGAAAGGCAGAAAAATTCAGATTACAGGATTTGGAAAAGCTATTCTTGCAAATCACTTGGGTTTCAAAATTTCTTTTGAGAAAGTGTTCTATGTACCAGAGTTGCCTTATAACCTTGTGTCCCTTGGACTGTTTTGGAAAAAAGGTTTCCAGATTGTCATCTTAAAGAAGATAAGTTTTTTATTGATATGAATGGGAGAACTGTTCTTAGTGGACAGGTTTGGAAGAAGATTTTTTGTGCAAGCTTGTTCAAAATCTCAGCTTTGAGCACTGTTGATTACAATAGAAGTGGCCATAAGGTAAAGGAAAGCAACTGTGAGAGTTGTACCTTAGGGGCTAAGACTAGAAATGTGTTCTCAAAGATTAGATATCACACTTATTTTCCTAGAGAGGAATTTTCCATTGATTTGGCAGGTCCATTCACACCGGAGTCCCTTGGTGGGGCAAGATACTTCATCAATTTAGTTGATACTGCAACTAATTATGTTTGGGTTAAACCAATTCAATCTAAGGATCAGACCACAGAGGAGGTTTCTGTAATCTTCAAAGTCTGGAAACAGAATGGTTTAATGAATGAGATCAAGAGGGTTATCACTGATGGAGGTGGTGAATTTGTGATTAAATAGTTTGAGAGTTTATTGAAAGATTATGGTATCATTCATATAGTCACTACTGCAATTACTCCACAAAATAATGGAATAGTTGAGAGAATGAATAGGACTTTACTGAACAAGTTCAGAAATATTATGTCTCAATCTGGTCTACCAAAGTTCTTATGGGCTGATTTGATGTGTAAAGTCTGTCTGTTGCATAAAATTGTAAGTGTTAATGGGAAGAGTCCTCATTATCAGTTTTGGAAGTTGTACCCCAAAACATCACACCTAAGAACAATTGGTTGCTTGGTGTATTATAATGTCCACCATAATGAGATGGTCCAAAAATTAGACCCTAGAGCCAGAACAGGGGCACTTGTAGGCTATGATTTAATAAGTAAATAATATAGGATCTATTGTCCAGGGACAAGAAAGGTTATCCATAGTAGGGATGTAAAATTTGGTGAAAGGACCTTTCCACTCAAAAGGAGTGAAGATGTTGTTGTGAATAAGTCACAGCAAGAAATAGAATTAGCACCTATTTCACCAGCAAAGTCTGAGAAACATGTGGTTCCAGAAGATGAAGAGATGGCAGACGTGCCACCAGAGGGTTCAGTGCCCACTTCAGGGGAGTCCGTTAATTTGGAACCTGACAAGCCTCCACCTCCAGTTAGAAGGAGTGGTAGGATTAGAGTACCTGTTGATAGGTACGGGGAAAGGAAGTCCCATTATGCTGCCACAGGATATGAAGAAGATACATTTCAGGAACAGTGTATGCTCAATGAAGTCCTGGAGTTGAGTTCAGAAATGGGTAACAGGGTTAACCCAAATAGCTTTGGTCAAGCTATGAATTCTGATGAGAGAGCCAACTGGAAGAGTGCTATTTTTTAGGAATTTGATTCTCTAGAAAATAATAGTGTCTTTGAAGTGGTTAAGCAGGAATCTGTTCCAAAAGGAAAGACCATTGTGGGGTCTAGATTGGTGTTAAACAAGAATTTTGACACAAATGGAGTTTTGAAAAGATTCAAAGCTAGATGCGTTGCACAGGGCTTCAAGCAGAGAGAGGATATTGATTACCAAGAAACTTTCTCACCAACTGGAAGGCTGTCCACCTTCAGGTACATCATTGCTCTGGAAGTGGAGTTGGGAGAAGAAATCAGAAAAGCTGATTTTGTAACAGCATACTTGAATGCAAAAATTGGAGAGGAGGAGACTGTTTATATGTCAATCCCTGATGGTTTTTGTCAATGGTTAGTAGAGACTAAACCAGAAAGCATGAAGAAAATCTGTGTTAGAAGTTTTCTTTCAGCAGATAAAGGAAAATATGTCCTCAAGATGTGTAGATCCCTTTATGGATTGAAGCAAGCAGCCAGGTTGTGGTATAATACCATGAGTGAGAAACTGATACATATTGTTTTCAAGACTTCTGAGGCCAACCCTTGTCTTTTTGTAAGAAAGGATGCAATTTTGTTTGTATGGGTTGATGACATTATCATTATTGGAAATGGTAAAGAAAGAGTCATGGAGACACTCAAAAAGGAATTCAAGATAAAAGATCTTGGTCTGGCGCAACACGTGCTAAGAGTGAAAGTGAGTAAGAGCAAGAATGGTATTAAGTTAGACCAGAGCCATTATGTGGCAGCTCTTCTTAAGCAATATGGCTTAGAGGATGCAAAGGAGTTTGGTACTCCCATGCAGTCAAACATTTGTTTAGTTAAGGCTTTAGATAGGAACAAGCGTCAGGGCTTTGTGACTAACATGCGGATGTCACCCCTTTTGGATTGAGGGGGTATGTTAAAATACGTATGCACTTAGGCGTGTGCTACGTATAAGTGCAATCCAAATAATCCAAATGGGATGCACATATGGGCCTCTCCATCCCATTGGACACTCACACGGACCATATAGGCCTGTGTGGATGTCACTTATTTGGGGAAACTGGCCTCAAAACGCGTGAAACAGGCTCATTGGTACACGGGCCCTAACGGGCCCGGTGGGGGATATGGGCAAATATAGCCAGATGGGCTTTTATGGGAAAATTGGGCCCAAGGTTTATTTTGGACATACTTGGCCAGACGGGCTGGCCCGCCAATGTGTGTTTGTCTCATGTTTTGGGCTTGGTGTGGCCCATTGAGGCCGCCGCCCGTGTCGCAGCCCGCTTGGGGCTGCTGCCCATGCCGGGGTCCACTTGGGGCTGCTTGTATCCCTTGGTTTGGCCCATGTGGGGCTTTTGCGGCCACCAAGGGATCCTGCGTGGTGCAATGCCATGTGGGCCCGGCTGGTTGCAAACAGCGACCACGGCCAAGGGATCCCGTGCGGTGCAACGCCACGCAGGCCCGGACGGTTGCAAATGGCAGCCACTGCTGCAGGAGCGAGGGCCAGCGGCCCCGGCTCCCTACCCCTCCCCTTGCTTGCCATTGCGAGGGGGAGGGGGTTGCTGGCTGGGTTGAACCAGCCAGTGACTGACTTCAACAAGGTGGATGGTCAGGGCAGGGGGGATTTCATCACCCCCTTGCCCAGAGGATGACAATGCCGGCCACCAAGGGAGAAACCGGCGGTGGGAGGGATCTGATAACCCTCCCACCACCAAAGCAAGAGGGGTGCTCTCCCCCCCCCCCCCTTTACCAAGGGGGAGGAGCAACGGGCTGAGGGGATCTGACCACCCCCAGCCCACTATCCTTGACAACGCACTGGGGGTATTGACCCCCATGGCCCCTGGTGAGGGGATTTGACTGCCCCCACCAGGGATTTGAGAGAAAGAGGGGGGGGATGTCCGCCGGTTACACCCCCCCCCCATGTGAGGTTGAGACCGGACCCAGGTGAGTCCTGGGTCCCACCTGGCCCATATGTGGGGCCAGGGGCTGGCTGCATGAGGCAACCAGCCCTTAAGTAAGGAAATAAGAGTAACTGGGCTGGTTGTAACAGACAACCAGCCAGGGGATTGAACAGCAAAGGGGCTGGTTGGGCCCCATAATGGTGGGAACACCAGAATGGACCAGAATAGGCTGGTTGTAAGGGTACAGGGACTGATGCCATGTGGTCTGATGTAGCCCAAAACAAGTAACAGGACTGTAGAGCCTGTAGAGCTCTTTTGGGGAGCAAAATTTGCCTTTTGGCTTGTTGTATCATGGGCTCACAAGAGGCAAATCTTTTGTACTTAAGGAGCTCTCCTCCCTGCTGTTTTCCATCATCCATTCATCATCCAATCAAATTCATCACCAATATCATCCACCGTATTGCCCCATTGTGAGAGCCCATCAGCAATTATTGACACAAGGTTTCCAGCATTTCTTTTGTTTTAAATACTGCTCATTTTCCTAAGCTAATTGCTGGCCATAATTATAACACAATGGTGTGAATTGCTCAACATGGTCTGTTCAAGGATGGAAATTTATTCTGTTGAGGCTACTTTGGGACTGGGGGAGAGAAGGATCAAGGGCCCTTTATCTGCAATTGGTTTCACACACCGCGTTCATGTTTAATTTCTGTTGTTTCTGTTTTCTTCATTTTTTATGTATTTTTGCTCATGTTTTGTACTCTGCAAATTAGGGTAGGGGTTTTTGAGGGGGAAGAAATGTTATGACAGTCATATGACAAGAATATACTCTAGTTTTTTTCATAACTATAAAATACTCTTATGTTCATATTTTCAAATTACATGTCTATCGAATTTCAAATATGGACTTACCTGTTGCTCAAAAACCCAGTTATGTATCTAGAATTTTCATATATAGCTACCTTTGATCTAAAAAATGTATTTCCCTTGTGGGAATTTTCATCTCAAACTACATGCCGCTCTGGTGGTTCTGAATTGTGACAGTAATTCTCAGAAATAATATCAACCCCTGACTCTCAGATGAAGTTGTTGTGACCTAAGGTCCCATGGCCTACTTGGCTATTTCACCATCACCCACAGGTTGACAAGGACCTGGAGCAGGGTTCTTATACCTGCTCTATATCCCATAGCAATTGATGGTACTGATGTAACATCCCAAGTCCTAACAGGTTATGAGCCTGCATTACCAGCTCTGCTGAAGACCTTTTTTTTTCAGAGAATCATTCCAAACTACTTCCAACAAATTCTTCCTCCCTCCTCATTCCTTCTCTCAAAATTTTATCCAACCACTGTGCCACCATTAGTTGGTTGTTTTTTTTCCTCAGTGACCCTGAAATTTTCCTTTGGCTCCACAGGCCTCAGCAACTCTTGGAAAACCTTGGAGGTCATCCTATACCAGATAGAGACCCATTGGATCAGTTCAATTTTGCCAATGTCCGCTGGCCTTTCTAAGGAGGCCCTACTGCCTGGTCCTCAGCTTGGAGGAGACAAAACTCCTAGCAAGATATCACCTTGCTACTATTCAGAGCCAACTGACTAAGCCATGAATAATTAAAATACAAAAGCAAAATAAGAAAAGCATAGAAATGTGAAGCTAAAAATTAAAATAAAAAATAAATACTTAATTAATGAGAAAATGATGAATATTATTGCAGAAATGGGTTCCTGGCGCCAATTCAGGTAGGGTAACCCACTGGTGCCACCCCCCATTTCCTACTCCTTCAGGTAGAACCATTACATACCCGCATATCCCACCCATCACATTGGCAGGTATGGATTTCTGACCAAAAATGTGATCAGAAACTCATAATTTTTTCTGTTTTAGGAGTTATGGACAAAAAAATGTTTTTTCCATAACCCCACAAGCAGCCGCAGACCCCCAGCAACCGCGCAATCAAGCTACGGCATGGACCTGCTCCACAAGCAGTCAAGCAACCACCTTGTGCAAGCCTGAGGTAGTTGCTAGATGGCGACTACGGCACAATGCAGTGGCTAAATTGCAACTACCGCGCATGGCAGTTGCTACCAACTAAACCACGGGTAGTCAAGCAACTACAGTGCAACATAGTTGCTACCAACCATCCCGCGGGTAATTGAGAAACTACCACATGCAGTGGTCACTGCCAGTTGCTGGCCCCGCAAGTAGTCAACGTACTACGTTGTGGGGGCTCCTGGAAACCAACAGGGCAGTTGGGCCAGGTTGCCCATCAGCTTCTGGAGATGCTGCTGTCTCCCAAAGTGGAAATGGGACTGTGGGGTACCTCACATACAACCCACAGCCCTGTTCCACACCACATGGGGTCCAAAGAGAGCCACCATGTGGTGGGGAATAGTATGAAAAGGCCTAAACAAGGTAAAAATCTGGAAAAATGGGCGCTGAACCCCTCTTGAAACTATAACAAAGGTTGTCAGGGCCCCTGTAAAGGGACCTGTACAGAGGATTTAGACCCCAAAAAAATACATAATAATTACAGTAGCACCCTGAGAGTTTACACTGAGGACATACAGAGGTGTAGCTTTGTGCTAACTGGCTCACAAGACACCAGTTACCTATACAACCTCCTCTGTACCTCATACAAAGAAGACTGTATGTAACTATTCACAACCAGGGGCTTACTGCCTGATTGAGTGGCTGTAAAACACACCAATATGGACAGAAGAGCCTCAGGCGCAAAAAGGATCCTTCAGAATAAGGTATTCAGAGCATGTGTTCAAGCCCCTAGCCTCAGGAAACCATGCCTTATATTTAAAAATATTAACTGAATATTACCTCTTTGGTTGATACAGTGAGGTCATTAAGGGTACAGACACGTGTATCAAGCCCCAAGTATGATGTCATAGGGCTTTCAATACTGCTTTAGTGGCTAGAGCAGGTCAAAAAAAAAACATTGATGGTCCCCAGCCCTCAGAACTATCCTGGTTCACCCTCCTTTGGCTGGTAAAAAGACTGTACCATGAGAGGACCCAAACAATATAAATAAGGGCCCTTCCCCAAGCCATTTCTAACCCATTCATCCAGTCATATAGTCATTATTTCTTCATATATTTTCTTCCTCAAGCCATCAAACCCTTATAAGAAATAAGTGTGTGATCCTGGACCACTTTCTGATAAAATTATAGACCAAAACTCTTGAATCCCTATTTTTTGGCCAAAATCATCAGCCAACCATTCAACCTGCCCCAGTACCAACTTCCAGCAACCTGAATCCTTGAATATTGGCCCATTTATCAAGAATAAGTCCAGATCTAGACCTAGTAAGTGATCCTGCTGAATTATACCCCTTTTGTAGGTTTTGCATAACCCAACCCCCAGGGAATTACACACATCCTTCTTGAAAGGAATCCTTGTAAACTCCACAGGCACCAAAATTGCTCCTATATTGTCCCAAACAAAAATATACCTGTTTTCCAGAGGGCGCAAAAACCACAATAAGGTCTTTGCCCCACCATTCAAATTTATTTTATAAATATATAAATAAATTTACTCCTTTTAGCCAAACCATATACCTGGCATTTTATCCTATTTTTACTCCAAACTTTCTATCACCTCTAGTAGCTAGAAGGATTGAGGTCCTTTGCATCTATTAGGCTGACACAAGATACGGCAGAAGGGTTTACAAGCAAGTTAACACCAAATAGCAGTGGTCTTGTACTGGAGGAAGGGCATTTGAAATATACTGATCAAACTCCAGACCTGGGCAACCCTTCCAGGCCAATGAACCGCAGTGGCAAACTTGCCCCTGATGATGAGTCCAGACCCACCATAGATTGCAGTTCAGAATTTTTGGGAAACTGCAAGTCTTCTCTCAAGTTCATCATTGAGGATGATAGCTATCAGCATCCCAATGATCCCTCACAAGAACATGAAGAGCCCCAGCCATATGACCTCCCCTCAACTCCTTGCTCAAGATCCCACTCTGATGAAGAGGTAGTTAAAGAATCAGAACAACCTGTCCAGGCCATGGCTTGCTACTAAAATACTCCACTAGCATCACCACCTTTTCTCTGACCAATGTCCCCCCACTCCAAATATCAACAGTCACAACCTCTTCAGCAGTCATATCCCTGGTTAGATGAAGAGGAAGAACTACAACTCCTCAGAAAGCCATACCTATACTTGGATGAAGAAGAGGATTCTTCACCTCCTCTCAGAACTTGGAGCCGCTACTGCAAGGATCCACAGGTGTCACCGCCACCTCTGCAACATCAAGACTGGTACTCAATTCCCTACTCCAACAGTCCACCAGCATCACACCTGCTCTCCGGGCCACGTCACCATACTACAATAATCTTCCATCATCATCCCTACCTCTCAGGTCCCAGTACCCATACCTAGGCCCACTACATGACCAATCACTGTCTCCCATCATGGACTGGTTTGAATCTTCCAATGATGGAATTCTTAATTATAACAATGCTGGAAGATATGAACATGATGGTGGTGGGGGCTATGATAATGATGTTGGGGTTGGGTTTGATGATGGGAGAGGTGGACACAACTATGATGGTAATTATGGTGGTTACAATCATGGAAACAGCATTTTTGATTACAGCTATTACTAGTTCCTTTGTTTCTCTTTTCCCTATGGTTTTATTGGTGCCAGTGTCTTGCCAAGGGGGTGGCTGTTATGACCTAAGGTCACATGGCCTACTTGGCTGTGTCACCATTACCCACAGGTTGACATGGACCTGGAGCTGGTTACTTATACCTACTCCATATCCCATAGTGATTTAAGGGTACCCATGTACCATTCCAAGTCCTAAAAGAAGTGTAGAATCCTATATGTTTTAGTCCCTCAATCATCTGCTGATCATCCAACACCATTGGCCATCAGCAATTTTTGGCTTTCCTGGGATCCAATCTTGATGAGGAGAGAGTGAGCTCCTGGGGTGGGTGTATGTTCTGTTCTTATAGCTATATACAAGGTCTGTGACATATTGACAATGTGACATCTGTATGGGTTTTGGTCTGTGGCATAATTTTGTTTTCCCATGTACTCTCACACCCCCTCCCACAATTATACCCTGCATACCTCTAGCGCCATGGCCCTGGCACTGTGCTTGTTTGGGCCAAGTGGATTGGTCATGATGTTGGCCAGCTGGGTGGCGGAGCTAGTCTATTGCAGGTTGATGTTGTCCCTGCGGATTAAGTCATTTACAAAGTAGAATTCCCTGTCCAAGTATTTGGTCCTTTTTCTTGAGCCATTGCTGATAGCAATCAGGATGGCAGCTTGATTGTTGCAGTGGATTTTTGACTCAAAATCAAATTTTAGGTCTGATAATGTCATCCTGAGATGTGCCAGGAGCTGGGAACCTTCTGATAAGGCCACATATTCTGCGGGACAGGTAGAAAGTGGTACCATGTTGTTTTGCCAAGCTCCCCATGCAATTGTGTTTCCATTGTGCTGGATGACATAGCCGCTTTTTGATTGCTTGTGCTCCCCCCCCCCCAACTGGCGTCAACCCCCATGGAAAGACCTCCTGAGCCTCCTTGGGTATATTGAAGGCATTGGTTGGAAAATCCTTTGAGATATCCGATGAGGTGATACAACTTTTGCCAGTGTGTAAGCAAGGGTTGCAAGCTGAACCTAGCAAGCAGATTCACTGCATAAGCTATATTAGGCCGCATCCCACACGCAAGGTAGATTAGCAACCCAACAAAATTCTGATAATCTGTCACGGCCATTGCCTTTCCGTTGTTTGTTTCCAACTTCAGATCCAATAGCAGTGCCCGTTTGAGGTGCGCCAGTCATCAATAGTGTCCCACAATTTCCTAGGCAAACAGTGACTTTTCAAGCTCCATTTCATCCCCCATTCCCTTCACCTGTATCCCCACCATCTTGTCTACTCCTGGCTTCCATTTGATTTTCAGCTGACTCTCCACCCCCTCTCTGAAGCGTGCCATCATCCATTCTGAAGAAGCCATCACAAATCCATTGTTGACATGAAGCCAAACGACCACAAAATTGCTGCTGTCCCAACATAGATATAATGAAGCATCCAGTTCACTTGCATGTAGCCCGGCGCTTTCCACCACCAACCAAAAGTTTTTCCACCAGCATCTTGCTGCTTGCCGGGTCCCATACATAGATTTCTTTAGCTTTATGACAAAAACCTTCCACTGATGGTGTATCAGAAAAGGCGGTTGAACATATACTTTGCCTTCAATCAGTCCATAGATATAAGCCACACTGACATCAAAGCTTTCCAAAGGGAATCACCCATGGTGTGCTATGGCCAGGAGCAGCCGTAAGGTATTGAGAAAGTCCGTTGGTGTGTAGGTTTTGTACACATCTACTCCCATCTGTTGACTGCATCCCTTTGCCAATTTATAGTAATTATGCTGGATCAAGTTCCCTTCTGCATCTCTCTTGTGAGCCAGAACAAATTTTGCCCCAAGTACCTTCATACCCTTGTGAAGCCAAACAGGTTCCCATACATCTAGATTGTCAAATTTTTGTATCTTGTCTTCCCCGGATTTCATCCACTCAGCCGCCTATTTCCCCTTCAGGGCCTCAGGAATGGATTTGGGACAGCCATCTTGATTTTCCTGGGTAATTTATTCATGGCCTCTTCTTCTGCAGCAGCCATTTCATCAGTTGCCACTTCCCCCAGGCGGAGTTGGCTGATGATATCAATGGTTGCTTGTTCCGCAGGCTGGACCGGTAAAGACTGAAAGGAGGGGTAAATGTCCAAATTTTAGTGAATTACCTGTTGTTCACTCTCCAACCAGAATAACCATCCTGCCCCCCCCCCAATGGTAAACCAAGCAGGCAACATCTACTCGCTCTCTTGTCAAGCTTTCCTCTGCGCTCCAAAGGTATGTGCACAATTGCCTCTGCCCCAAAGGGTTAAAGGATTTCAGGATTGGAAAATGTGGCACACAGAAGTTTGGAAGGAGTCTTCCCCCTGGTCCTCAAGTTTATTAGACAATTCATGAGATAGGCTGCAACCTGTTAGGAGAATGACCAAAATTTGTTGTCCATGCCGCTTTTGTGGAGCATGGTCCTAGCAATGTCCCCTAGCATGTGGTTTACTGTCTTGGCTTACCCATTTTCCTCAGGGTGGTAGGGTGGGATTCCCGCCATCTGTATCCACAATGGCTCAACTTTGCCCTTCAGGGCTCCCGTGTATTCCGCAGCGTTGTCACTCCTGATGTATTTTTGGTAGCGCCCTTTGCTGATTTTTATGCTCTCCAGCCAGCCCAAAATCTTGCTTGGTACTTCCAATCTTGATTTCAGAATGGCAAAAAATGTATATGTGGTTGCATGGTTACAAAAGGTCAGAACAAACCAAGCCCCTATCAGATCCTCCTTGAAGGGACCAGCTATTTCTCTAACAAACAGGTCAAGGGGAGCGTCCCTGGCTATACCTGACTCAACCCCTGGGGCCTTTTTGTCCAGACTCTTATAGATAGCACATTTTTTGCAGAAGAAAGATTGCCAGATGCCCTTAATCTCATTGGGTTATTATTTTCTCAGGAACTCTCTCACTACTGGGTCGGAGGCGTGTCCCAGGTGCACATGCCATTTATATGGTTCAAAGGAGGGCTTTTACAAAATTTTTATTTCTAGGTTTTGCAATTTACAAGTGGGGATTTTCCAGCATTAATTATGGAAGGATGTGTTGTAATCATTCTCCATAGGATCTGTGAGGATGGCATCCAGACCCAAATAGGTCAGCTTCCATCCCTCCAACAGCAGACTCCCCATTGACAGAATGATTGCATTAATTTCAGGTCACAGATAGACGACTTCAATTATAATTGTCCCCATCCTCTTTGGAATAGCCAGGCTTCCAATAGTTGATGCAAAAACCTGGTGTTTGTCATCTGCAAGGAGGAAATGTTTGGAAAACAATAGTTTTTGGGTTGAGGAGAAGTATTAGGAGGGGCCATTCACATTTGGGCTGGCCCTGGAATTGAGCAGAATCTCATCACTGTTGACCTCCAGCATATCCACTACTTTTAGGCAGTCCTTCTGGTTCTTGCGCGTTGGCCGTTGGGGTGGTAGGTATCATGAGTTGTGGCTTGCGTGGTTGTTAGGGGTAGACTGTATCTTTCCAATACAAACATAAACCCAGAAGGTTGAGCATTCCACCTACCAGTGTCCCTTGGCCCCGCAGTATCAACAGGTACATCCGTAAGTATCAAGGAGTGCCTCTGACTACTGTTTCCCTGCGTATTATGCTGCCCAATCAACTGAAAAATGCTGCTTTCTGGGCAATGGACAATGGTTCTGCCGGCTCTGGGGAGTAATATACCAACCTCTGACGGCTTGGATCTTGTCTAGTTCCATAAGTTCAATATTCCCCGCAGCCTTTGGACGTAATTTGCCAATAGCACCTTGGAGGATGTTGGCTATGTCCAAGAATTTAGGAGTGGAATTTGCATTGTTTAATTGCTGAGAGGTTGAGTAGTTGTAGGTTTTTGCATCAATACCCGCTGGTGCTACTGCAACATACTTTACTAGTAGGCCAACAAGTTCATTAGGCAAGATCTTGAGTTTATTCAGGTCAGCCATCACCGTGTGGAGCAATTTAATCAAGACCATATCAGCCTCAGGCAAAGTAAATAGTTCCATCATTTTCTCTTCCACCACAAGCTTATGGCGCTGGTTTAATTGCTTGCACCTATCAACCAGAATTTTGTAGATCAACTTCCCTAATTCCACTTGGGAGGCCTCAATAATGGCAAAGAGCTTGTCATCCACAGAATTTTGCAGGAGGTTGACAAAGGCCCAATTCTCCATGTTTTTCAACAAGTAAAGTTGATCTGCTCACCCAGGAACTTTTTGTTTCAGTCAAAGGCTTGCCAGATCATACAGTCAATAGCCCCCTCCCAGACATTGAAATTTGAACTGTCAAAGGCCAGAACCGGACACTTTTTGTTGATATTCCAGTGGAAGGACATTGGGTCCTTGAAAAACTTCAGGATCAGTGGTTTTGTGGCTTTCCGCAGTGGTGGCTCAATGTGGGTTGGATTGGAGGTGGTCAGTGCTTCCTGCTGGTTGGCCATCCTTGTCATTGTTGATTTGACACATTGAAATTGTTGGGTGAGATTTGATTGTAGGGTCTCAAAACACAACTCAAACTTGGTTTTGGATAAAAATTTTGTTGGTGGTGTATTCTGATCCCCCATTGTTAGATTATTGGGTTTGGATGATCCCTTGCCGGTGTGTTGTTTCAACCAGTATTCCTTTTTCTTTTGGTATTGCTTATCCATAAACTTATTTTCCTTGACCTATTGGCTTGAGCCGGCTTTTAACCTTTAGAGTCCTATATGTTTTAGTCCCTCAATCATCTTCTGATCATCCACCACCATTGGCCATCAGCAAGTTTTGGCTGTCTCAGGATCCAATATCAATGAGGAGAGAGGGAGTTCCTGTGATGGGTGGATGTTCTGGTTTGTAGCTATATACAAGGTCTGTGACATATTGATAATGTGACATCTGTATGGGTTTAGGTCCGTGGCATAATTTTGTTTTCCCATGTACACCATGGGTTCAGTTCACCCATGAACCAATGGCTAGTGCAACGCCAATTCGACCGCACTCCCTTAGTGGGAGTGCGCCCGTTAAAAAAACATTGGCGTGCCATAATGTCAAAGCTGGTCAAAGCGTTGCTGACAGTCCAATGCAAATTCCACCTTGGGCACTGTTGGCACCCCGTCAATTTGCTGTCAAGGTCATTATGACAGCAAACCAACTCAAGGGTCAGAGGGTCCCCGCGGGTCAAATCATTGTCATTCTCAACAATGATTTGACTTTTTTATGGGGTTTTTTTGGGGGTTTTCTTAGGGTTTCCAATTTCATTTTTTTAAAAAAAAAATGTTTTCCCTTGTTGGAACAGTATGTTAATGAGATCAATTAAAACTTTTGTATTTTTCTCATAAATTTAATTACATTAATCATAACCTGCCATAAATTATTTTACACAATTTTTTAGATAGGAAGAAAGTTACAGTAATTTTTTAACACTAAATTTGAGAGAGATATCAATTTTTATCTTAAGAAAAAGAAAAAAAGGTAATTTCAAATCAAGAATTTCCGCATCAGAAAGCATGATCAATTTCTTTCATGAGAGATCTTTAAACATAGTGTCCAATGAAATAAATCTTTTCTTTCTTCAAAATGGCCTTGGCCCAGCTGTTTCCCAGATTTTAGAATGAATGAAAACAATTCAGCAAAACAATGATCCATCCCAAAAAATTTTAAAATATTTATGCTTACGCGTTCATAGTTGTTATTGACTGTTGTTTTAATTCTTGCAAGTCCCAATCAATTGGCGTCCAGTGCATGTGATCCCCATGCATTGGGGTTGCCATATGAATGGTGATTTGGAGGCTTAAGAATGCAAATCTGACCTTTGCTTGAAGGGGTGCCTTGAAAATGAAACTGTTGGCCAGGTTGTTTCTGTTCTTTGACCCAAAAACTTGTTAAATCTTCCCTGAGGTCACCAAAAAATTCAGCTGAGAATGAGAACTGATTTAAGGAAAAAGTCAAAAACATACCTTGACCAATATTTTGGACAACTTGGTAATTGGCCCATTGCTAAGGTGATTACTTGTATCAGCAATATTTTAGAGGAGCTCCAGACATTTATGGGAACAGGTCAGTTAGAATCGTTGTGGTGACCAAATCTGGTCACCTCAGGACCCCTGCGGAAAATTTAAATTTTTTATGAATTTTTATATTCATCATTCTCAAAAAATATATATATATATACATATATATATCAGAATTCCTTTTCCTGAATCAGGTCCCTTCAGCCTCCAGATCCTCCAGTTTCCCCTTCTCTCAGTGGTTTAGGTATGGGTCCCTTTGGTGCCCAACTCCCCAGGTCTTGCATTCAATCCTTGTCCTTCTTGCTTTGGCCCTTTGTTTTGCCAAATGTGCGGGTGAAGACCCATGCGGCTCAATCTTACCCATCTCTCATACTGGCAGGCTTGGATCAACCCTTGCCAGGATGGGCATTGCCATCAATGTTGACGGTGACAGAAATCATTCAACCTTGTCCCCATCCAGCTCAATTGGCCCTTCATCCTCCATCAGCTCAAGCTTTCCATCAATACTCTCTCAATCCTTCATCTTTCTTTACTTCCTCCACATCCACTCACTCAAATCTACATCTGCATCTGCATCCCAATCTCATCAATCTGATCTGAGCCACTTCCAAGGCAACTACATCTTCCACTCCCTGCTAGTCCCCAATCACACCCCTGGTTCCATTGATTGATTGATGGCTATTTATTATCTCAAGGCTGCTGCTTCCTATCTCAATCAATCCAACATCTCAAGCTCTTATACCAACCTAACTTCCTTGCCCCCCATCATCCGTCTGGTCAACCACGCAAGATTGGTCATGGGAACAACCTCCATCCCCTGACCCAATTGGTCATTCCCACAACTGATCTTGCACTCCCATCTCCCCCATGGGTTGGTCATCCAACCATCAAACCAATCATCTCCACCCAAGCCTCCTCCTCCAATCATCACCCCCAGCTGCCACATCCACCTTGACCGTCTCCAGTGGCTGTCCCAATGATCTTACACATTGCTCTCCTCCAGAAGCTCTCACGCGATCATCTGCGGGCCAGCAATTGCCGGGGCCCGTCAGCCTGTCCACGCGGTTCCTCACCCGCGGCTCTCCTGCCCGTGCCCATCATTGGCACGGGCTGGTGTCCTTTCATCCTGCTCATCCAAGATTCTTTCCGTTATTTCATTTTTTTTGTTGTTGTTTTTTTTCTCATCAGTTTCTCTTTTTTCTCATGTCCGTATAAAAAAAAAATCAAATTGTGTTTTTTTCCACTCTATGTTTGTTATGACTTGAACATAGTCTATAGAGACCCATGGCCCATGAAAGGAGGGGCTCTCCCCTACCTTTTTTTAATCATCCATGGGAGTGTGTGCATATTTCCCCCCCAATATCATAGTAATCTATCATCATTATCCTGGGTATATCTTTGATTCCCCCTGATCCATTTTATCCTGAGTCTTTTCCCCCTCTGAGGCCTGATCCTTATCACCAACCAATAGCCTTGCTGTTTAAAGAGAATTCTTTCTTTTGGAATTCTAGATTGTGTTACACCGCTCTTTGATCCCTTTCTCTGACCATACTAGTCTCAATCCTTTCTTGATCATCTTTCTGGAGCCAATCACGTTTTATTGAAGAGGTTTTATTAAGCTTAAAACCTGGAGTGTTATACCTCCTTTTATTTTTCAAAGTTGCATTCTGTCAGCCTACTCTTGAGTTTCTTGAGAAGTGTTGAGATTATCCCTGTTTGAATCAGTTACTGTTTGCTTTTAGAGCTTCTCAAAACATTGTGCTTTGTCTTGTATGGCCACCCTCAGTTATCTGGTACCCTTCAAGTGCTTGATTGCGGAGAGTTGGGCGGGTTCATTGAGAACCTGGTGGTTGGTTGGTGTTTGAGTTGATCATCCCCAATCTTCTGCTGACAACCAGATTTATTAGCTTGGAGGTGTTGTTTACATACAACAGCTTTGTTCTTTTGAAATTTAAACAAACTTTAAACTTCTTTTTTTCAAATATCTCCCACGTAATCTTGCCTCAGATAGTGCTTTTCCATTGCTACCAACTATTATCAAACTTTATCCTTACTACTTGATTCCTCACTTAAAAGTTCTGGACCTTGATCTTGGTTAGATTTAAATATTTTTGTAACACTCAGGATGGCAGCCTAAACAGCACCTTTCCCCTCCACGGAACTGCCACAGCCTAGCACCGTTTGGAGTCTTACATTGTATGAAAGGAGAGTGTGATCTTGAGACTCAACTCACCATTTTCCTTAAACTTGATTTTTTGTACTTGACAAGTTTGCTGACAAACAATGCCACATCCTTTTGTGCCGTTGGATTGTTTGTGTTGTAACCCGGGGGGAGGTACTTTTTTTTGAAGTTTTCCAATTGTTTGGAGAGAAAATCCCAATCAATCAATTTGAATCAGTCTCAATATCAATTAAAAGTGGAGAAAGATAAACTTAAAATGGTTTAGAGTAGTAGAAAGCCTTTAATTGGCTCACCAATTGAAGTTTTGGTCTTGCCATATGCCTTGATATTGCATTGGAGGATCTTGGCTCAAATTTTGTTTTGGACCAATGTCTGTGGGAAAATTTGTTAGTGTCCTGATGGATGTTAAGAATGAGAAAAAATAGATGCTTAAAAAGATGTATTTACTGTATTTGTAGCATTTTATTTTGTTCAGTTGTCTTAATGGCCTATTTGAGTCATTGATTGCATGGGATGGTCCAGGGATGGAAGCGGGGTTTGCTTGGCCTTGATTTTGAAAACTCAAATTCATGTGAATGAGGACCATTATTAGTTGATGGTCACTCATCTTCATATTCAAGATAGAGAATGGAGATCAATTGATATAAAACAAAGATGATGATTCAGTCTGAGAGAAGGGGTTTTTGATCCAGCAGATTTGGAAGAGGATGGAACTCATGTCATTTCATTGGTCCAGAAGTTCCTTCCTGTCATTGGAAAGGGGGAACAATTCCCTTAGTTTTCTCTGAAACAAATCAGTCAAGTTTTCTGGGGATGGGTTTGTTGAATGAGGGTGAATCAGATTGTCTGAGTTGGGGCTTGTATGGCAAGATTGCATGGGTAAACTGGAATGGTTGGGGGAGTCCATGTTGTCCTCATTGGCATCTTCAAGATGCCTTTTCTTTTCAGGATGGTTCTGGGATGATTGAGGGGTGGCTGATTGGGCCTATTGGCTTTGAGTTTGGAAGGGGTTATGGAATGATGGGGGCATGATGAGGGTGGGTTGGGATGGGGTTAGGTGGAAAAGGGGTTGATCAAGGGGGAACTGATTATGAACCAGGGAAAACTAATAGGAGAGTAGGAAAATGAAATTGGAAATCGTGAAAATCATTCTGAGACAAGAAAAAAAGGTTGGGGGGTCAAAAAAATTAATTTATTCAACAGTCATGGAGTCCACAACAGTTATGGCTTACAATCAGGGCTTGATGAAGTCATTTTGTTTTATTTGCTGTGGTGGCCAGGGGACAAAGGTTGCTTTCCCCGCTTTGGAATGCTGTCTCTGAACAGTCCAATCTTCATAAATTACCCATTGACCCCTTCTCAACCTAAGCAATCAATATCCATCAAAAAATGGACCCAGGTTAGTTTTCATTGTCACACTATTGCACAGAGGAATTCTTTGGAGAGTCTGATTCTTTTTTTGGGGGGGTTTGGGAAAAAAAGGAATTGAAGGCTTCAAAGTCATTCCTACCTTGAGTGGTTTCAAATTTTTTTGCCAAATCTGTCAAGGAAGGCCAATGAATAGAGAAAATGTACAAAAAAATTTCGGAATTGGTAGTCATCAAGTAAAAGTTAGAACTTTGGCCAAAGAAACTCATCAAGACCATCTGTACATGGATTCCACCTTTCACTTGGAGAATCAAGAGTTGAGAAATGAGTTGTGGATTGATCTTGATGCAGGACACCTGGATTTTCCTTTCAACATTGATACAAAAGTTGGAGCATTTGAAATGAGTCCTTTAGGCGTGCAATTGAGGCCAATTGAAGAGGAGGATTGATGGGAAGATTTCATCAATGCCAAGGTGAATTGAATAATTACCAAATCATTTGCATCAGGCCATGGGGATGTGGATGTTTGAGATGATGAGTAGCTTGATTGATATTGGGAGTGGGAGGAAGATGGATGGTTTCCTTTTAGGAATAAAAACATACGGTAGTTTATTCAGGAAAAATTGACAATCAATTTAAATGATAGATGAAACCAGCAAGAATGAACTAATGTGAGAAAGCTTAAGATTTTTGGCAATCCTTGGTTGTAGGAGTTGGTTGGTTTGAGGCCGGTGGGTTTTACACACCACATTGTCTTGTGGGCTCTCTATGGGCAGATTTGGGGGATCCTTAACCTATTCAGGGTCAAATTACCCAGGTGGAATGCCATCCGGCAGGCGCGCGCACACATTTGCCAATTCTTGGACTTCCCCATGGAATCTCAAACCTCAGTCTTAGGTATTTTGTGCTTCTCACTCAAGTTGAGGGTGATTGTATCCCATGTAGGTCTTTTTGGATGTGTTTGCTATTTTATAATAAATTAAAATTCCATTATTTACAATTTTTAGAATTTTAGAATTTATTTTACTAATTTATTTTCATTTTTTTTGACCATTTCAGGAGCTTTCAAATCCATATGTGGCCCCATTTTTGGACTTTTACCCAGAAGAGAACCATGGATTTTATCATTTCAAGCTGTCTAAATCCAAGAAATGGCGGGAAATTCTGTCACCCAACCTAAGAAATCCAATGTTTATTCAAGACTATAAAAATTTTTATATATTTAAACCAGCACAATTAATTTCCCAAGAAATTGTTGTTCCTGTTTTTATTTTTCTTTGGAATCAAAAATATACACCAAATGTGCCCCACTGGAATGTTCCAAGCTCAATTCAATCACAGTGAAGATTACCATTACTGCTCAAGCAAGTTCATGGATGCAAATTTAATGGGCATTTGTAGTGATCAATTCCTGAAGGAGTACACCAAAATAGAACAAGGTGCAGTAATCTTATCAGACATCTGTGACAAAAAATTGTATGGTAAGTAGATTTATGCAAATAAAATGATCATGAGAATTAATTTCTGACCATTTGTCAAATTAAATTATGCCCTTTTATTAAATAGAAATTGATGAAAACAGTGAAAATTTCATCAGTATCCCTAATGTATGGTTTGTTAAGGCACAGGGAAAGATTATTAGACATGTACCAATAACATTATATTCAGATGATACTTCAGGAAATATCTCAAAGCAATTCAACAAACACCAATCATTCTACTTGACACTATCTGGTCTTCCTCCTCGCTTATCCAACCAAGAATATAATTGTCATTTTTTTCAATATCCAACAGAGCTGGAGTACTTGAAATGGCAGATCAAATAGTTGAAGAGATCAAGTTAGTCCCAAAATGAATCATCCATTTGAGTCATATTGACATTTATGTTTGGAAAACAGTCAAATGGCCACCCAAGGTTTTTCTGCTTTTGATATTACCATTTCTGAACCAGTTTTAGTTATCACCACTGTCTTATGTTTTTTGGCAGATTACCCAATGCATGCAGAAGTCACCAACACTCCAGTTACTGGCATATCACTCAACCCATGTTGAATTTGCAAATTATCCATCCCCAAGAGGAAAAATAAGCAAACAACTGCTTATCTTGAAAATTTTCTTCAAATTGATAGGAATGGCTTCAAGGTGAATTATTTAATTATTTGAATAAAATTGATCACCATTGATAATATTTTTTGATATAATTCTAGGCCCCCAATCCCACCAGATTTTGGACTGAAACCATTGAAAACACCCATCATCTCTATGAAATTTCCAAAATAAACCAAAAATCCTTTCAAATAATGTCTTCATCCTATGGTCTTGTGGATTCAATTAACAGGAAATTTATTGAACAAAATAGAGAACCATTGATCCTACAAAAAATTAGAGAACTGGAAGAAACAGACTACTCCAAACTATTCAACACATTTTTGAAGCTTGAAGGTCTTTTTCTCATTAAATTTATGACATTTTCATGATAATCAGACATTTATATTTTTTTATTTTTTTTCCAAAATTTAACAGGATTTGATGGCTGCCTGGACACTCTAGTTAAAGTTCTCCATGTGGTTCTTCTTGGTATTGTCAAATACTTGGTCCAAGATTTTATTCAATCATTGAAGAAATCTGAACTACAATTACTAAGTGCATACATCCAGTCTTTCAACACCAATTCACTCAACATCCCCTCCCTTCAGCCAAACTATTTAATCAAAAATTCACTCAGTCTGGTTGGAAAATATTTCAAAATATTACTTCAAGCAGCACCCTTCACTTTTTTTCACTTTGTGAAATCTGAACAAAGCATTCTGTGGACCTCTCTTTGTCAACTTTGCTCTTTCATATTTCAAACTCACATAAAAGACATGAATGAATATCAAACTCAACTGAAGGAAAAAATAAAACACTTTTTATATCATTTGATCAAGATTTCTGGCCAATGGATCAACAAACCCAAGATTCACATGCTTCTTCACCTCCCATAATCAATTTTTTGTTTTGATCCAGCCAGTCTGTTTTCAACTGAAAAATTTGAAAGTTACAATGGAATTTTATGTCAAGCTTCAATTCATTCAAACAAGATCAGTCCAGGATGTGATTTGGCCATCAGCTTCAGTAATTATCAGTCTCTAATTTTTCTTCTCTCTGCTGGTGTGGTATACAATCAAGAGACTCAAACAACTTTTCAAAGAATTCAAAAAATCACCAGCATATTTGAAGATAATCCAGTTATTAAAAATTCCATGGTTTATAATAGCCAGCTTTACCATCCCCCCAATCAATATCCCTTTTCTAAAAGAAAATCTGTTCCAAATAAAGAAATAGTGCAAGTTCCTCAGATACTCAGAGAAAAATTACCTTCAAATGTTGAACAAATTACCCAAATTCAATTAAACAAACATTATATCATCCAGAAGAATTACCACATCTTGGCAAGTTTTTAGCTTGAATTGAAATAAGTAAATTCCAAACATTGACATTTTTTTCTTTTCTTTTTTTTTGGAATCAGATTGAATCTCCCAACTCAGTGGATTTTATTGGAAAGATCAATTCATTATGGCAGACTAATGGAATGGGAACCACCAGATATTTTATCTAAGTCAACAAACTTGCAGTTATGGGAATCAATCCATTTTACAACATGAGGGAATTTGTTGAAACAAGCTTTGAATGCACAGTAAATTGTCAGGTTAGCAAAATCTTAATTTTTTTATGTTTCAGATTCCAAATATAATTTCTTAAAAAAACTTGATTTTAATTGAATACACGCCATCAAAGCCTGCTTGAACCTGCAGTACAATTGCCATGATGGGAGTTGCCAGCTTCAAAAAACTCACATTTTGCAAGTTGAGCATCAAGATACCTCTCAAAGAACCATGGAAGTTATCCATTCAAGCTACAATCATTGGACCCTCAACTCAGGTGCATTGCATGCAGCTGAGTATCACAGTTCAGTAGCCAGGTTTATCACTCCACCCATTGAACCTGGCCAATGGGTGGAGTGTATGACCTCAGCCATAGCCAGGTGGGGTGAGCCAAGACAAGGACTTCCCTTGACTCTTGAGGCCAGCACTTCACAAGTGATGCTTTAAATCTTTTGTAATTTATAAATGACATCCCTTACAATTAGAATCACTAGAAAAAATCAACAAATCAGTATTAAAATTAACTGGAGTGAAAAATTAAAGAAAATGAGACTTTTTTAAATAAAATGGTTTCAAAGCATTACACTTTCTCAATGAATGATTGTTTTTCAAAAAATATATTTTTTTAAAAAGGGAATTATTAAAATGCAAGGTTCTCAGTCCTGGATTTGGGTATTTATTTCTCTTTCTTAAAAACCAAAAAATGTTGACTGTGTTGGTTGTTGAAGGTTCGTGATATGGGAAGTATGAAAGGTTTGACGGAGAAGGGGTGAGGGACGAACTGAGCTGTAGCCGCGCGGGAGTTGAGTATCCGCGCGACTACCGGAGTTGTCCCAATCAGGACAAGCCCAAGTCTGGCGGTTTCCGAGTGGGATCGAACCAGCGACGCGGGTCCCGCTGGTGATTCGACCGCCTGGGGATGACGACGTCGCGACAACCCTGACCGCAAGTCACCGACAGGTGGGCTCCGCTGGTGAATCGACCGCGGGGGCGAGGGGAGGTCGTGACGACCCTGACATCCAGGCACCGACCAGAGCGATGGCATTTCGACAAATGGGTCAATCGACCGGCGGTCGATCGTCGGTCGACCGTGGACTGACCCGGTCGTCGAAATGCCCGGCGGGCTGTCGAATCGACCCATGTCGTCGGCTCCGCGGTCCTCAACCGCCAAAACTGAACCCGTGGTCTGCTCCAACAAGAAGGAAGACCATGATCGTAAACACTGCTACCGGAAAGTATCCGGATTATCACTGCGGGGATATTTAGATCGTGAGGGAAATCAAAATGTTCTTACCCAGGAATTACGAATTCTATCCCCCCTCTCCTCATGTGTTTGATTTGCTCTACGAACAATCAAAATTTGTACAATAAATACTGAAGCTCGAGAAATGTTTGACATCCCTCATCGGCTCAACTCGTTAAATTAATACTAAAACCGTATGAACGAAATCCATTCAAGACCTAAGAGCGCGGCACGTGGGCCATGGCCCATGACAGCTTTGGCCCACATCGGGACGACCGAAAGCTAATAGCTGTCAGCGTCGGGCATCATCTCATGGTAGATAGATACATACATCATTGCGAATATCGTATGTTAAGTCCCTGGAGTTAAAACTGCAGAGGATCAGCTTGATTCGGTAGGGCTAGCTTACCCGACACACCATCCATACAGTATGCTGAACTTGAACATCCTGCTAGCTATATAAAAATGACTGGACGGTCGGCTGGGCAAATGCGGCCTTGCCACAATTTTGGTCCCAGGTTGCTACAGCCGAAAAATCCGAAATGCACTGCAACACTACCATCCGCTTCATCCTGTGTCTTGTGGTTTTCAATAGTCATGCCACGGAGTACCCAGTTATCCACGAATTTTCAAATTTTCTTGATGTTCCTGCAGGTGAAATCTGGAAGGGGTCCTTGCTTGATTTTGATCAACCCGTTCAGCTTCAAACCTTCAGTAACTCAAACCTCGATGCAAGGCTACCCACAAGCTTGGACACTTCGACCAATTCAATGAAGCAAGCTGCTTTCCAAACTTCTAGGGACCTTTACACCTACCCATACAATGTGGAGCCTGTCTTTCATGAAAGCAGATCAGTTTTATTTGATAACCTTGGCCATTGGGGAACAGGTTTTCCCTTTACATCTGAAGTTGAAGAGCACTGTTTGGCGACCCATGCCAGAACAAGTCGTCCATCTGACTGCTATTCAAAAGGTACCGCAATATCTCCTCTCAGTCATCTGAATCCTCAACCGCCTGTGGCTGCACCGAAGCTTACCCCGTCGAGAGAAATAGTTTCAAACGAACCGGAGCTAGTATGGAGTGGCAAAAAACGGGATCGGGATGAATTCTGGTCAAGTGGCGATAGGCTTTCACAGCTCCATGGATATAAAAGTCCAAACAGTATTCCTGAGTTCCCCACTTCGAATGCCCCGAACCCGCCCCACAAAAAATCATTAGAGTCACCTGGAAGGCAATCCCAATATGTTCCATATGTCCCATCAACAAACTTGCTCTATTCCTGGAGTAATCTAGCATATTACCAAGGAAGTAATCTAGCAGATGAACATTCCAGTGCTCTAGAAAACCAGAAGGCAAAGAATCTAGCAAATGGGAATCTGAGCTATCTCGAAAATGACCAGGAAAGTAATCTAGAAACTTTCCCATCAAGCAATTCAGATTATGACAAGGAAGGACTTTTTTTTAAACTAATTAACGCTAAGCCCATGGCGAAACTCAGAGAAAACCAGGCTGAGGCACACACACAAGCGGGAGTGCAAAATTCTGTAATCCTACCAGCTCTACTGGAAAGTCTGAATCCATCAACGCTCGAAGGAGGAATACAAACTAGTATGCCTCACTTTCCAAAAGAGCAGCATTCAAGTTTGGTCAGGAGTCACTTTGAATCAACTGACGGTCTTCTAAATTATTTTTATAAAAGTGGTTCAAGTTTGAAAAGCCGGAAGAATTCCAAATCTTGGCCAACCATGTTGCATCATCAGCAAAAAGTACCAAATGATGAAAAATGTAGGTTGGATGAAGTTCCCACAGGATTTCAATTCTTCCGGTTCGATCATGCGAATAGCTCAAGAGGCCAGTGTGGCAAGTCGGAAAACATAACCCCGGAGGGAATCACGAAAGAAGAATACATTTCTTCCGGGAAACAAAGCCACTCGCTTTCTCAATCTCTATCAGAATTTTATAGAAGTGCTCATTCTCAGATAGAAAATAAGATAATTCAAAACCCCCAGGGACAATTGAAAGGCTTCTCAGCAAGGCTCCTGGGCGCTAATGATGAGTTGGTAACACATTCTCTTACAGTAAAGTCGTCACTTCAGGAGATCAAGTTTGACAGTGATGCATTTGGAATCAAAGACCCATTACCGGTTGAAACCTTGAAATTGAAAATGATAAAGAAATTGATTGAATCAGAAGGGAAAAAAGTACTTTTGGTGGATGTGAGCAGTTCTCACAAAGCTCTCACAAAATTGTATCAGCTGCACCAAGCTTCACGGAAAGAAGCAGACATAAAAACCAGAAAAAATGATCTTAATAACATAAACTATCGAAATCAAAGAAGAAGATTAAATCAAATCTCATTAGATGTACTTTGGTCCCACAAAGATGGATGGGTGAAATACTGGGAAGAGAGGGCCGGACAGGAGGTCCATTTACTGTTGACTGATAGGGTGGATCCATCGCTCATCAATGTTCAAAAATTATTCCTGATGTTCTTATTTTATGTCGAAACGATCGATAAGATCATTGATAAGGATGAGGTGGAGATATTGATTCAAGACTATCCAAAGAAGTTTTGGCGTGTGTTTCACCAACTTCACTCTTGCCTGCCTGTTCCTGCAAGGGATAAGACTGAGACTCCAGAAGATTTTCTCAAGCTTTTTCAAACGGGAAATATCAATCGTTCATTCACGAGACATAAAATTTTCCCAACCCTAATGATTGCCTTGGGAAAATGGATAAAACAATCACCTCAAAAAAAATTTCGAGCCATTTATTTTGAGGGGCAGGGGGAGATGGGTAATTCGCTGGTCAAAGGATTTTTGGCCGATATAGTCTGCTTCTCCATAAAAAATTTGAGTGATCGCTTGTGTGGTTAATAAAGTAAAATTATGATAGCTTATTAATGTTAGAATTTCAGTCTTAAGCTGTTGATGCCCAATGCTTGAGTGCATCATATTTTCATAAGTATGTTATTCTTATTTTAATATGTTTTCTCATGGTTCCAAATGTCTATTAATCACTTTAAAATACGCTAGATTTGTCATATTTCTAGTTGATACTTTATCATTCTCCATGTGTCATACTGCCTTAGCTACTCTTCTTTCAGTGTCCCAAGTAGTCCTCCATCTGGTGCAAACTCTTATAGTGCACTATTATATTTTCTGATTCATTATTCATTATACTCTCCTCATTTCCAGCCACCTTTCAGACCTCATGCGCTTAGACTAGTTAAGCCTGATGTCTTCATAGTGTAATAAGCATCATCTGTTTGTCCTTGCTTCCTACCGGAGTTCCATTTGAGTTCAACTCCAGATCCTTTTTTTCCAAAAGCTTCTCCCCCTTAATTTTTCTCATCAGGCCACCTCAACCGGTCATAAAATTTGACAATTAATTTTGATGTTGATTTTGAAAAATCTGGTTGAATTTTTCAGGGCTAATTTTGAGCTGCAAATTTCAATGCTCAACTATTGCATTAGATTGATTTCACATTAGCTTTTTGATCTATTAATATTTTTCTTCATCTGAATAATTTTATTTTTGAAGTATTCTGGAGAGTGCTCAAAAAATTCAAGCATTTTATTGATAATATGAATTGTTATCCAGATATGGTTTGCCAGTAACATGAATTATTTTTGACAAAAGATTGATGAGAAATACTGCTCAATCCTTTTTTTAAGTTAATTTCATGAAGCAAAGCCACCAATTGTTTGCTTTCAACTCTTATCAATCGTTGATAATTTTTAATAATTTCCAATTGGCCAATGTTAAATTCAACCCATTTGAGTTTTGTACGCAACTCAAATGGGCCGTGTGACATGCTACACAACCACAATCAATTAGTGCAGCCTCTACACAACCACAATCAAGTTTTGTAGCCTCTAAACAACTTGACTGTAGTTGTGTAGCCACCAAACAACGGTTTAGTTTTTTGTGGCACCACGCACAACTACATTCAAGTTGTGTGGGGTCATACACAACTTGAATGTAGTTGTGTTCCATGCCACACAACTGCAAGTGTTGTGGGCACAAAATAAAAAAAAAATTAAAAAAAATAAAAACTAAAAAACTAAAATAAACTAAATAAAAATTCAAAAAAAAAAAACAACAGAAATCAACTAAAAAATCAAAAAATGTTCATTTTTTGGTTTAAAAAAACAAAAAAATAAAAAATAAAATAAAAAAAATAAAAAATACAATAAAAAATAAAAAATACAATAAAAAAATAAAAAATACAATAAAAAAAAGTACAAATAAATTAAAAACAAAAAAAACTGAAGACAACCTCACCCACAGATATCCAACACTCAAACCTTCTTCTAATTTCAGATTTTCAAGACGGTGTTAATTGTCCTGCCCTCCCCTTTCTGGTAGTTTGATCTCTTAAAATTTGGGTAATTCAGAAGAGAAAGAGCCTGAACTGGAATATTCCAGACCAAAAAACAACAGGAAAATGTGACTTTATTTGAGCTTTGGAAAAGGATATTATGGTTGCCATTTTAGGCGGGTGAGAAAATCTGCTTATTGAATAACTACATCATCAAAATACTGTAGGCCAAACATCTATTGGATCACGTTCAATAAAAAATGAACCCTTCCATGGAATGCCCGGTTTTTGTAATCATGTTTTTCTTCTACTTGTGTGTTTGGAACAACCCTTTGGAGTTGTGTATGGGCCCCCACGGGTCAAATGGGCCATTTAGGGCCCTACCCAACTCCCACACAACTGAGGGTTGTGAATTTACCATCACCCTTTCCAATTTATTTACCCATCTTTTCAGGAATAATATGTGTATCTTTCCTTTGATGTTTCATTCACTTGAAAATTTATATCAAGAGCCTAGCTTTTCCTTCTACTTCCAAATATTTGACAACTTAAATTTCATCACTTTTTATTTTTTCAAATTTCAAGTATTTTGATATTAAATTTATTTTTATAATTGAATTAACTTCCTTAAATTTAAATTCTAAATTGATTTAGCTTTTTTACTTTGAACCAAATTTTATTTAAAATACATAGGTGGTAAATTTTGTGTATAATTTAAGTTTGATGGTTGATCTCATTGTACCCAAGCTGAAATGATATCATTTGATACAAGTCTTTAATTGAAGCATAAAGAATTTCCTCAATAAAGAAACCATTAGATTCTATTTAAATTGCCTCAATAAAACCAAAAGTGGTAACCAATTTCTTGGAAAAAGATAGGCTGAGAGTTAGAATTTAACTTGGTCCCATTTGAAACAGTTGATTTTCTGTGAAACCACCTTTCACAATGATGAAATTGAAAGCCAAGCATATGTCTCTCTGGAAAAATTTTTCAACATCAAATTGTTGTAACCTTTAATTTTTTATTTATTTTTTCCCATCAAACTTGTCTTTTTCATTCATTTGCTCTTTGAAACCTGTAAATTTTCATCATAAAATCTTGATGTTGCAAAAAAAAAACCATTGGATTAGATTTTTCTTCAGTTTAATCACAGACTTGGTTATAAATATTGATTTCCACTTTTCTCTTTTTGGAATCTCACATCATCTCAACCAAAGCCAAAAAAAAGTGCAAAAAAAAACCAACTGCTCAAATATTTGGAGTTGAACCTCTTCTGTCAGCTCTCTGATACCAGGAACCTTGCAGTCCTTTAGCTACAGACAGTGATAAAAATGCTGGAATGATAATAATTATTATTATTCCAACAATAAACACTTAGAAGCTCAAATAAATGATTTAATAAGAGCAGTTGCAAGGTTTAATTGGTTTGGTAGTAAATGATTTTCAATATAATATAAAAGAGGGGCCAAAGTATTATACTACTGGGGATCTTTACAGACTAGCAACCTCTATTCAAGGGGCCTCCTTAGGCAGTTTAAGAACCTTGGAATAAAGATGGATGCCTTAGAAAGGACTTATTCCACTAATGGCCGGGCTTAACAGCTCAAATGGCCAAGACAGGAAGGGTAACATTCACTCTGAGCACTTTACCACGAAAATCCTGGAATAATTGGAAGGGTTTCAGAGCAGATGGGGTAGATTGCTTGACTAAACTTCAATGGTTGATTGGTTAATATAGGTAAATAATACTACTACAGACTAAGTCATAGATCACTTGCTTATCTTCATATAAGAACTTGATTAACAATGACATGGTGTCTGATTGATAATAAATAATTCCTGGTAAACTGATGATGGAATAATGGATCCAAAGAGGTCTGTATAAATACCTTTTTGGGGTGATTTTGGTCTTCTCAGGGCACGTAGAGAGGGTTCTGCTTGTGGGCTGGGGCTTGGAAGCCAGTCAGGGCAAGATTAGCACGTCCACTTGGTGCTGTCAATCAGCTGTCCTTAGATCTGCTGGATTTCTGTATTATTTTAGCCACAGGATCTGTTAATCTGTTATGGCGTAAATTTGATCATTCTGTACTCATCCTTTATTTGTACTATTGATATTGCTTTAAGCGTGCAGATGTGAATGTTTACTGATTTTCCATCATCTGCTGATCATGTAGATAATTTTTAATAATTTTTATGAACACTTCTTGTAGTGTTTTGTGGTCTTCAAAGATCAGGATCAATGATTTATGTGGTAATCCTTGATCTTTGATTTATTATTAAAAAAATGTTTTAAACTTAATTTTCATTAATTTTATTTAATTTTTGATCTTTTTAGATCATTAGTAATGCATATGTTTGTTTATTACATATACTAGGCAACCCTAACTAGGTTGTAGCTCTTCTGAGCGGTACCTGGTTGTCAGATTAGTCACGACTGATCCAGATGCGGGGATCAGTTAGTACAGATGCGTGCGGGGTAGGATCCGCTGCGCATGGGAACCTGCTGCTACTAGTACGTAGGGATATGTAATGATGCGGGGCTGCGCGCGGGAATTGTGACATAACACATTTCCGCGTGTAACTCCTAAAATATACACAACACCTCAATTCTGAGTGAATTTTAGGTGTAAACCCTATACATGACAATACGTCTGAAATATTAGAATGGCCAAAAAGTGCCATACTGGTTTTGTAATTTTTAGTACTTTTCTTTTTAATTATTTTAAAAATATAAGGACTTGGAGTTCAAGGGTGGGGTCAGTGAGTGACCCTACCTAATTTTGGGTGAGGAATCCATTCCTGTAATAATATTTATGGATTTCTCACTCCTTATTTTGTTAATTGAGGTATTCTTATTTTTCATAGTTTGTGTTACTATTTGACAGTTTTGCTCTGTACATAGTAGCAAGCTGACATCTTCTGTAAGATTCATTGATTTTGTATCCATGAGTCAAATTGGCTAGAATTAAATTTCCTCAAGATTATCTGAGTTACCCTTGCAACATAGCCCAATGTTGGAAACTTGTTCTCTTTAGTGCAATTTCCAGTTCCAAACAATCAACCATACTCTGCCCACTTCTTTACCTTTGCTCTAGATGTAGTCGGCCGAGTTGTGCTGCTCGCTTTCAAGATCGCGCGGCGGCCCATCCAATCGTCGAACTGCATGGCTTGGCCATCGTCTCTATGAATAGTGAATATTCAATTCAATTTACTTGGACCCAAGAGCTGACACCCTCACCCGACAGCTCGCATCTCCGGAATTTCTCCAAGGACGATGGAACGAACTGAAGCCAACTGGCTTCAGGTGGGTGTGGTCATTGCTATCTTTCCCTCAAGTCATATCATTATCTTGAGATCTTTCAACTGTCTGCTCAACCTGTTTAGATCTCGCCATCCTTCATCGTTTCGATCTAGCTCCTCGATTCTCTCACCCGTGGCCTCTGAAAACGCCAGGGAAAGCTCTCATTCGATCTACTAGTCAGTAGTCCTCTTCCCTGCTTTAGCTATTTATCTAATTTTTGTGCATATCTAATAAACCGTGTCTGTTGTTTCGTTGCAGATTTGACTCGTTTCGCCAGACCAGCCCACTTCATAATAATATCCTGAGCGGAAAAACCGATAGGCGCGTCGAACTTGAAGTTCGTGTTCAACATTACACCCGATTTATCTCGAGTTGTCAACGACCTCATCATGTCTGATCCCGTCCAAGATCAGCCGACCACTCTCAGTCCACACAACCTCGCACTCGTATCTCAACCAGGACCACCAACCCCAAGCTCCAATGGTGCTCCATCTCAAAGGGACTTTTCTATCAACCAAATGATTGAAGATACCATCTCCAAAGTAACCACACAGATTCCTGAACCCGCTCCGCCTATTTCCACACCAATGTTCAATCAGTTAATATGTCAATACCCAATGTTACCTCAGCCATATGCTGTGACGCAGTGTAATCCCCCGGGACTTCTTCATTTGCCTTTCAATCACACGATTCCCCATAATCCAATCAGCCAAAGCACCACTCAATTACCCCCTCCCGAAAAATTAACCCCCGCAGTGGGTCCTGATCATGCGCTACCCGCAGATATTTTGCACATCCTTGAATCCGATTTCACCAATGGAGCGCCCCATCACTATACACAGAATGAGCAACAGATCCATAGTGTTGCTGAAGAGTTGAAGTTCAAGGTCCGACTCGGTCATTATAGAGATCTCCCCGAACAGTCTGCCAATCATCAGGGTGAAGACATGCGGCAGGATGAAAAAAGTGACACCTCAGCTAGTGAGAGTGGAGACAGTGAAGATAATTCAATTGAAGAAGAGGAGGCCGAAGAAGTCGATGGTAGCGGTGACGAAGAAGCGGAGCGGGTGAGAAATAACCAGGCTCTGGCAAAGCTCAAGACGGAGATTGAGGAGATAATCGGGATTCCAGAAGAGGGGCACCCTCCGCAACCGGTCGAAAAGGATCAGCCTCATCCAAAGACCGAGGATAACTTGATCAGTAATCATTCCCCTCAAGCTTCTTCATGTGCTGTACATGACGGCAGCTTAGCCAGCCCGAAAAGCCAAACTTGTTCACCCAAGCCAGTGTCCCCTCGCCCAGTTGAGGATGACATACCTTCGCGTTGCACACGCAGAGCTCGAGGAGATCCAGAAGGATCGGGGGACGATTCAGACGCAACATCTGAAATTTCGAACGATTTCATCGCTGGACCAACAACCGTCCATGAGCTCACAGAACCTCCACCTGAAGTTACTGAAGTTCCCTTCACGCACGTCTCAGATGAGGAAATGAAAACGATGACTCCTTTTGGATCGGTCGCTTCGCTGATCAGAAATGTTTTGGTCATCCGGGGCACCGCCGGCTTGGGTTACGATCGTGTGCTTGATGAAGGAACTTTGGTCTGCCGTAGAGACGGCATGGTCATCGGAAAAGTGAGCTTGTGTCCAAGATGATTGTTTTTGAACCACGATGTTGCCATTCGCTGATGGTGTTTAATCATTTTTCTATCCACAGATATTTGAAACTTTTGGCTCCGTCACCAGTCCTCACTACAGCATCAGATTACCGGATCAACTCTTAAGCTCTGAAGAGCATATCAATCTATCGCCTGGATTGGAGCTTTACTACTTGCCCACTCATTCAAACTTTGTGTTTACATCAGAACTCAGAGCACAACCAAAGGGAACAGACGCAAGTAATTTTTATGATGAAGAAGTCGATCATGGGGATGAGATTGAATTTAGTGATGACGAAGCCGAGGCAGCCTACTTAAGAGCGTGTAAGCAAGCCAAGAAAGCTTCTGCCTTTGCAAGGAATGCTGCTGGTGGTCAATCTCAAGATAACAGGCCAGAAGGTAGTTCCAGGAGGCCATCGAATCGAGTAAATATTTCTGAGAAGGGTCGAAAAATGTTTATCAAACGCCCCCCGGAGAACTTGTGCTACGATGACGAGGATGAGAGTAGGCAAGGGGCCATTGAATCAGATTACAGTTTACTTGAAAGGCCCCCAGGATTTTCAGGGGCTCAACACCCAAGCAATTCGCCTTCTGCTCATGCCAACCCAACAAAAACGCCTTCATCAAATCAAACATCGAAAGGTAAAAGACGAACCCGCGGAAGGGAAAGGAACCGGAAGAACGGTCTGAATCCCAAGTCCAACTATTTGCCTGCCCCTTCAGTTGATAAGCCTCCGCAAACTTGCGAAACTAACCAAATGAGGCCTCCGAACTCTAGCTTTGGGGGTCCCAGCGACTTTCGATCAGCAAAAAATGGAAATACAGAACTTGCCAATCATGCAATTGTCCCTAACTCGGACCGCAGGGCAGACCCGTTCCAATTTCTTTCCGGTACAGAGACAATAGGTGCCGCTGAAGGAATTGGGAGCATGGGATTTTATGGTAGACACATGCTCCACGCTAGTAATCAATATATGAACCCATCTTTAACTTACCCTCCCTATTGGGGTGGATCGTTGGTCGGTGGTGTCGGATCGACTAACAATAACCAGAACGGTTCCATGACGATGCAAACGATGATGAGTACCATGCAACCTGGTATACCTTGTTATAACCCCCTGAATCCATCGGCCCACCAAGTTATTCCTTCACCAGCGACGTTTCAATTTCAATTTCCAAATCTCCACTTACAAAGTAACGGTAATAGCGCCGCTAACCCCCTCAATCCCTCTGAGCAACTCCCTCATCAATCTCAAGAAATACAATCGTCTTATCCCTTTCATTTCACTCAATTCATTCATCCCCATTCTAATAATCACAACTCCGGGCATTTCAACCCCCATTTCTTCAACAGTCGCCAATCTTGATTCAGCAGTTTTCTTTGCCATTGACCGTAGGACTTGAAGTATTTTGTTTGTTGTATATTGCTTGGCTTTTCACGATTCTTTACTTTGCTGTCTACTAGATCTTAGCATCCAATCTTGCCGCCAAGAGGTGGAATTCGGTTAGGGTTTCTGAGATTCTAGTTGTCGCAATCTATACCATGGTCAAACGAAAACAGACGTAACTGATAGCAAATGATGTCTCACAAAACTGATAATTTCAAGTTGCTGCAGATTATTGCCACTCCAAGAAAGACTGAATGATCTGATGAAATAAAGCCAGTAGATCAGGTATCCCTAGGCAAAACCTAGACTTGACCAGCAAGGGTTAATCCCTCCCCCCCTATCCACACCCACAAGCTTGGTGGTGGCTACGCTGTTGAACTCTCCTACTTTTCATTTGATTTAAGGTCACATTGAAAAAAATTACTAAGCCGGCAGCAATGATGACAACATGTGCTTCAAGGCCCCCAAAAGCTTTGAAAAGTTGAGCATAGTTGACTGGTTGGTGATGGGTAACTGAGATGGCTGTTGAGACTCACAATCTCAAAGTTGCTCATGGACCACATCATGGCATCACAAATGTACTCAGACTAAATAGCAACAATGAAACTGAAAGCCTAATATTGGAATCAGATTAGGTTGCCCATGGAAGTTTTTACTAATTTAACTATTCAACCATTGCACCCCTCTTCTTCTGTCCTCGCTCGTTCTCTTCTTTGTCTGTTGGGCTTCAAACCTGAACACTCCTTGTTCATTGATCTCATCCCAAAATCCATCTTGCTTACTGGGATTTTGGTTTTGAACTTGATAGCATGTCACTTAATCAAAAGCACTACAACCTCTTAAGTGCTAACAGTCATCAAAGTTTATCTTGGTCAACAAGGGACCATTATTTTCAAAATACATCAATGGCTCCATTGGTCTTCTAACCTTTTGGTTATTCCAAAAGTCAAATTGATCTCATTACTTTTTTCGGTCAACTTTGAAGAATCCGTTTGAATTTTGATTTTACTGGCATTCCTTTCCAAAATTAAAAGCTTTGCTTTTTGCCAGACTCAATTCAGCATAACCAGACATCAATTCATTATCCTTTTACATCCTGGCAGCTTTTGTCACTATTTTAACTTTTCTTTACTATGCATTCATTATTAGTGTGTTCCCATTCCATTCATTAGTTGTCCTCACATTACCTCTTATCTGCTCCTTTTTGAACCAAAAGTTACCCTGCAATTCAACATCATTCATCAACCATATCATTTGTGATATTATCATCATGCAAATATTTCCCTCACTATAGTAAGACATTTCCTCAGGTTGTACCTTTGAATTGAGATAGGACCTTCTTGTCCTTAAAATCAAAATGTTTTTACCTATTTTTAATTTTTCCTCAGCTATTCAATTCCACAGTATATTCCATTTTCTGTGTGAAATTATAACATCAAAATTTTTCCACCATCCCTTTTCATTGTAACATTCTCATCTGAACCTTTGCCCTAACTTTGAAAATCTTAATTTGAGATTCAAACCTCAAATCACTCTTTTGTACTTGAAATCTTACTTTGAGGGTATTGATTGAAGCCTGTTTATTTATATTGAAAAAAATCAATCTATTTTTCTCCATGGAATAAGTGTTGTTATTGGGTGAAATTGTCCTTGTCTTGGTACCCTTCACCACCAGATACCTTTCTTTCGCTTCATCTGTATTCCTGCTTGCTGCTTGAGCTCTTGAGTTTCCTCTCACAAGAGACACTCCTTTTTGTTCTCATATTGCACAATATGAGCACATCAAGAAGAAATTATGAAAAAACCTTTGAGCTAGATACCAGAAAAAAAAGGAATTGTTTCAGAACTACTCATTAAAAAACTGCAAGAATGGGAAAAAACTGTGCTTTCTCCATCACCCACCAACACCAAATCTGGTGAAAAAATCTTTTCTCAACTTGACTTAATTTATTCCTCTGGGGAACTTTCCAGCAACTCAATTATTTAAAACAATCCAAAACTTATGAAATCATTCTCCATTTCAGCGCAAGGGAAAAATTTTATCTAAAGGAAATTAATTCATTGAAAGAATTTCATAGAAAGCCAAAAATTTTCAACCTGTTTAAACAATTAGTCTAGGCTATAAGGAAGTTTAATATTTTCTATTGTCACCCTAATAGATTACAAAGACCTAAATTCTTCCTGCTACTGAAGGAGATTTAAGTGAGGAATAAGTGGATGCTGGTAAAAGTATTCTCAGAGTTAAACTAAGCAATTAATGGTTAACATGAAAATTAGCTATCATAATCTAAAAAAAATTCAAATGGAGGGTCCAAATCTATCAGCTTTCTACTATTGCAGAGCAAGCTGCAAAAGTAACAAAATAACATAAATAAAACAAATGAATAAAAATATTATTAAAGGAGAAATAATATTAGAAATATTATTTCAAATTCCGAATCTACATAAAAATTAAGGTAGGGTCACTCCGTGACACCTACCTCAAATCCCTACTGCTTATATTTTTAAATAAATTATGAAGCTTTGGAAAGAGACACAGCATTGGGGATTTTGACATTTTAATATTTCACATGAAACCCCATGTATAGGTTTCACAGTGAATTTTGTGACAGAATCCAAGAATTCTGTGATTTGGAGGAGTTACAGGCAGAAATGTGATTAGTCACAAATTCCCGCAGGCAGCCATGGCAACCAACACATCCGTGTGCGTCTGAGCAGCAGCACTGCCACCCTGTCTGCGTACCCTGAAAAGCTGTTTACGCAGCCACGGGCAGCTGAAAAGTATGCAGAAGCAGGATTACAAGCTGACAGAGTGGCAGGCGGATTGAGAAGCCCAGGTACCATGTAAAGGTGCTACAACCTAGACAGGGACATACTACATATGTAATAAATTTCACGTGGATAATAGAAAATCTAAAAATACATAAAATTATATAAAAATAATTAAACAAACTTTCTACGTATTTTCCTATAAAATATAATAAAAATAACCAATATGTCAAAAATAAGATAACTACTATTTGTAAAATATCTTAAAATACTTTAAATATACAGCTGTGAGAATTTGTAGACATCAGTATTCCCGTGACATACCAAGAAAATTGAGTATGTAAAAACATTACAGGAATTCTCATAGCTTATATTTTTAATTAATAATTTTGAGTAAATCAACAGAATCTCAAAAATAAGGAGTAAAATCAATACCATGATTTTACTCCCATCAACTAATACATCATGAAAACCCACCTTAAATCAGATTACCCGTAGGAATTTCTACTAAGAAAACTATTAACATCCTGGGAATATTTACTCAATATAAGTAATTAAATAATAAACATGTAGATAGATTAGTGTTATTCACACGTCTAAACATCAATCAGAAAGTAGAATAATTCCCATAATCTGTGGAATTAAATATTAACCATGATACAGAACCAAGGAAATGTGACAGGCTACCACTGGTTACCCTTCTAGCCTTAGAACCTGTCCCTTTGAGCCCCTGTACCCCTCAGAAGGACAGAAATGGGGCTCAAAAAGATATAAATAAAGGCCCCTTTTTGAGGTTGTTGGCACCCAGAGACCCAGTTATATTTGCATCCAGAAACTGTTCCAAGGTAATCAAATACTTATAGCAGATAAGTAAGTGATTTATGGATTTAGTCTGATTAATAATATCCATCCCACAACCCTTTTATCAATTTAAACTGCTGAACAACCTTTTTAACCCCAGTAATAGGTTTAGCCCATCAGTGCACATCCCAAACAGGTAACTAAAGGATTCAATAATATACCAGTGAGTCTTATTATCCTTTTTCTTTCGTGGAAGCTTGGATAAAAGGCCCTGCCACACCACCATATCTTTTATATATATATTATCTTTGGGAAATATCTCCTTTAACAATATAAATTAAAGGTTCCAAAGTAACCAGGTATACATGTTTTCAAAGTGAATTGCCTGAAGAGAGGTGTTAAAGATCCCCATTATTATTTTGGCCCCTCTATTAAATTATTTAATAATCAATTTATTAATATTGATTAATAATATTAAACCATAACCAAACCAATCAACCTTGCAATAGCTCTATCCAAATATTTTATGGATTTTTTCTGCACTTATTGAATAATATATTTATTATTTATTCCATCACCTCTGGTAGCTAAAGGATAGCAAGGGTCTTGGAATCCAGGAGGCTGACAAAATCATTATCATTTTTTTAGCCCTCCTGGATTAGCTATGATTTAAATTCAGAAAATTTATTCATTTTTTAGTAAACAGTGCTTAAAAAGGGTTCTCAAATAAGGATGGGTACAGTAGCCCTGTAGTGGGTAATAATAAATGTGAATAATTATTCCAGGATTAATTTATTGTTTAAAATTTGAAAAATATGGAAAGAAAAACTTAATCAGGAAAAATATTAAATTGGAATAGGGCTGTTGTGAGATGTTTGATTTCAGGTTACTTACTGGTTGGTCGAAATTTATAATCACCAAGTTATTCAAAAAATGAATCCATTATGAGGATCATACATCAAAAAAAATAAAACTCTTAACAAGACATTGAGATGTCAGATATAAAGTAAACACTATTTGGTTATATATCATAAGAAAAAATGAATAAATTGACTCAAAGAGCTTTTTTTCCTATACTTTTTTGGTGTCATCATGCTATCCAATTATACCAGGCCAGTAGAGGGAGAAAATTCCCTAGCATACTTCAAAGAAACTTTGCAGGAATTCTCTTGAGCCTTAAATTGGAAATGAGTAATTATTAGAATCCCAAATCAGTCATCAAAAAGGGTTTTTCAGATTTCTTCACCCTTGAAAATTTCTTGATAGAGACTGGTTTGAGAGGGAACATTTCTCCAAAGAGAAATACTGGAGTTCTAAGGGCCTCAAATTAGTTTTTAAAATCATCCTAAGAAAGGTGGGAAATTCTTACAGGTTCCTAAAGATTATATCTGGGCTGAATACTGTATTTTGATGAAGATGGAGGGCCCTTAAATCCTGTTTAATTTTTCCTCTTAATACAAGTACATTATTGCATTGAAGGGGAATTTTTGGGATTCCAAGATTCCCCGCAAGAAATTCAAAGTTTCCAGAGAATTGAAATAACCCTCAGGTAAGCTTCAGTAGAAATTGTTATGTCCAAAATCAAATATGTGTGTAAAAACAGGGGACGTTGCAGCCTACTTACAGGATGAAGGCCTCCTTTTGCATACCTATATTTTTGTATTTCTAAGACTCAGTTATCAAATTTTCTGATACAGGAATACCTATTGGTAGAATTGATTCTTCCCCAATTGGTGTGGGAAAGTTTTTCAAGGGGTAAAGGAGGTATTACTTATAACAGATGTATGAACTTTGGGGTTTTTGTCTGCTTTCAAACTCAATTTGGTTTTCCCATGCTGCCACAGTGGTTGAAAAGAAACCATGAATATGTCTTGGAAGTTATTTTTGACTACTTTAAACTAGTTTGCAATGCTCCAACCAAATTTGGGCTTTGAATGGCTCAATGTTCCATCCTTCTTCTTCCTGCAGACATGTGATAACATGATAAAAACATGGATAACTTGGAAAATTCAAAAATTCATGTAGTTTTAATTATATCTTTATTTTTATTCCCCTTCAAGGAAAGATTCAGGATGAGGAGTTTTCCATCCAGTTGGATGCAACCAATCAGAAATGATAAACACCATGAAATATTTTGAATTTGGTATTGGTGCAAGTAGTTTGTATATACCTAGTTTTTCACCAACAATACAAACCTGCAGTAAAAATTCCAATTTTAAAAATCCTTATGAGTTTTCCATATATTTTTCTCTTAATCAATCATTTTTTTAATTATGTCTTATTTTTCTAGTTAATCACTACAAAAAACTTCATGTAACTTGCTAGCAAGTTTAATCAAGGAACTCATGCCCAATCTACAAAAAAGCCTAGTTCAACCTCCAGCCAATCTAAGTTCAAGATTTTTCCAAGCTCAAATTCAAAGTGACTGTTTGCCAAAAGCCTGGTTGGAGAATGACAATAGCTTCAAAAATAGATGGGACAGATCTTTAATCAGAGATTGCTTGATGGAACTTGCTAGCAAGTGACATCAAATTTTTTATGGTGTAATAACTGTTCCTTAGCCAGTTTTGCACTTTTTCAGATTGATTAGAATATTAGCACACTGAAATTAGTTTAATAAGTAGAAAAAAATAAACAAAAACTGGATTGAGGAAGAAACTTGAAAAAATGAAATATTGTAAATTATCTTAATCAACCAAAATTTCATTGATTTTCCAAAAAATTAACCATCTGGAAACAGGAATATCTCTTCATTTCCATCTGCAGCTAACATTTTTATGAATCCTTTGGTAATTTTATCAATCAAATTTATTGAATCAATTGAATTATTATTAAAAATTTAAACTTGAAGGAATCTTTCAATAAATTTCAATATACTTTAAAAATTTTTCTAGATGTCTCTGGTGGTATTCTTGATTGAAGCTGTTTTGGAGTACTTTGCAGAAAAACCTTTAGGAATGTTGCTAACTGTTAAAAATGTTGTCCACCCACAGCAAAATATCCCTGAGTAACAACAGAGGATGGCCAAGAAGCATTTATTGGCCACTTGAATAACTCATTCAATCCTGAAATCTGGGAGTGATTTTTTTTCATCATTTTTTTGAATATTTTGAAAGGTGGTGTATTTTAAAAAAAAAGAATGTAAATGAAACCTTGGAGTATTTTTTTGGAACCCTTGAAAAGAAATTAAAGAGGATAGGAGGGCCTCATGGGTATTCAAAGGGCATTCAAAATCACAGCTTTGGATTTTTCTTGAAAGGGGGAATTGTCTATTGAAAGATTAAATATAATAATTTTCTTGCATTAAAGATGGAGTTGATATGGATGCATGTCAGAGTTGGAAGACCCAAAATTTCAAAAAAAAACATTACAAAATGAAAAAACCAACTCATTTCACACAAGGCTTCTTGGGGCTTACCAAAAAACACAGTTCATTTCTTCAAAGAAAGTATATAAAGGTATTCAAAGACTGAACCATGTGTCAGACCAAAACATCCACCTCTTTGGTCCAACCTCCATCCAACTTTTGGGACCCAATTGCATCCACCTCTTGGTAGCCACTTCCACCAACCTCTTTTTTTCCCACTTCTTTCCACCTCCAACCTTATCAGAGATGTAATCATCCTGCCTAAACAAAAACCCCTTCAAAGTATTTCACTTTCTCAATACCTCTCCAACCTCATACTCACATTTTGAAATTACTACCTGTATATAGCTTATTATTTAATTTACCATCACTTCCTTTGAAGAAAAATTCCTCCATGGAAAACTCAAAAAAGCCAATTTGGCCATGAAAAACTCTCCGAGGAATTAAAAACAGTCAATCATCCTTCTTAATCTTCTTGGAAGCCTTCAGGTAAACACAATAAATTTTATGTTATAATCATTTTCAATAGGCGTCATATTCCTGCTAAATATAATACTGATTTTGGGAAAAAGATTGAGCTTGTGTTTTACAAAAACCATCTTCTAATTTTAATGGCTATATGCTGATTAAAAATGAGCTAAATAAAAAAACAAAAGTTTGGCTTGGTTTTTCATGAAAACAGATGAGGGGTTTTTTCAAGAACGTTTTTCCCCAGGAAAAGAATTCCACTCCTTGACCATCTTCACTGGATTTGGTTCAACCAAAGTAGAATAATCCAATTTATTTAAATTAATTATATAAAATCTGGAATCAGGATGTGCTTTCTACAATCAAATGTATGAGACCTTTGGTAAAAAAGCTAAAATCAATCAAATATCTTGTTTCAATTCCCATATATCAAATTTGATTAAGCCTGAGAAGAATTCTTTGATTAATTGAACTAGAAATGGAAAAAAAGCCCCTAGCGCTCTTTGAACTTCCAGAATCTGATTACATGGAGGATAGTCCAAATATATTTTCCCAAATTTAATCCACATCAGCATCTTCAATTCTGTCAAATTGTTGCTTGGATCAATAAATTTCATCTTTGGAGCCATTAATTCCAAGTTTCAATGAAGTTAATGAGTTTATCTCCATTACAGAAGACTATTCCAACTTTCCACCCCCTCTCCTTATACCCAAATCTACTTTCCAATCCACATCCACTCAGGTAATTATTGAAGGTCTCATCTATTTTTTTTTCTTGATGAATAATGACTTAGTATTGGTAAAAAGCCCCAAATTTCCTTGAAAAATAGGATTTTTAATCCAGTAATACCTCCCAGATCACCTTCCAGAAATATTTCTGATTTGTAGCAATATTAACCCTCAATGAATGGAAAGATGAGGGCCTGAAATACCTATAGCATTGACCAGATACTTTAATATAGAAAAAAGTGTTGCACATTCATCAATACTAATAATTTAATCTCATTTTGAGAACAATTAGATGAAATATTAAAATTGGGAGACTTTAGCTTTGACAGAAAAATTGGGAGACTTTAGCTTCAACAGAAAAATTGGGACTATCAAACATGATTTGATTATCAAAGCCTCACTTCCAAGCTCATAATTCCAGAAAATAATCTGCATTTTAAAAAAAAGTGAGAATTAGAATTATAGCCTTTCATTGGAAAAAAAGAACTCTTCTTATAAGTTGCTTTTGTTATCAGTGGCTGAACAGTTGAAGAAATGGGGAAAATTTCTCAGACATTTGGCTTTTAAATATATTGATATTTAATTTTTGGCCAATGTTAAATTTGCAACCTTGTGACACCCATTCACTACCTAAAAGGGGTTTCATGGTGCAATTAGAAACCTAAAATGGGTTGCAAACCGCCATCTGCACCCATTTGAGTCGTAAACAGCCATTTGAAACTCAGGTTGGTCATGAATGGCAGTTGACAACCCTTTTTGGGTGGCAAAGAGCACCAAGCAACCCATTTTAGGTTGTGAATGGAAAAAAATAAAATAAAAATTTTAATTTAATTATTTAATTCATTTTATTTATATATACATTTTTTTATATTTTTATTTTTAATTTAATTAATCAATTTATTTTTTGTATGTGTATGTATTTATTTATTGATTTCATCTTATTTCAATTAATTTATTTATGTCTTTTTTATATTTGTATTTTTAATTAAATTTATGAATTTATTATTTATTTATTTATTGATTTATTTCATTTTATTTAGGTAATTATTTTTCTCACTCATCCAACCCTTTATTTCACGCATTTTGACATTGCTGTGCGGGCGTGCTCCTTTGGTATTTCATGCAAAAGTACTTTATTTCAAGAAACTTTCAAGAATTAATTTTTTTTGAATTCTGACCGCGCATCCCCGTACCCTTAAACCCCTAACCAAAATATTTGGTAATTTTGGAGCCATTAGAACCCCTTCAAAAATGCAATCAAAAAATGAAAAAATTCCATAAAAACAAATTTTTGCACGGGTTTTTGGATCATCATTTTGGCTATTTTCATTGTTTTTTTAGTTATTTCAGATGCCATAAATTTTGAAAAACATTCAAAGAGTCTTCTAATTTTTTTTTCATATTTTTGGGTGTATTCTTTCACCTTAAAAAATTCCTTCAAAAAACACAAAAAATCAAAAAAATCAACTTTCTCTTTGGACATTTGAATCCTTTTATTTTCCTTTTTATTTCATTTTTTTGGGTAATTCAAGATATCAAAAATTTAAACCAACATTCAAAGAGCATTAAAATATTTTATTTAGATTTATTGGATGTATTATTTTAACTTAAAAAATTCCTTCAAAAAAGCAAAAAAATCAAAAAAAAAAAAATTTTCTCATTTGAATTTTGGATCCTTATGTTTGCCACTTTCACTTATTTTTTTTGGTTTTTCAAGCTTTGAGAATTTTAAAAAAAACTATTCACAAGCTTTTTGGATTTTTTTTTTCAGGATTTTTGGACTTCATTTTGGGTAATGTTAAATTCAAGGCTCATTGAGCCGTGCACACGGTTCAAAAGGGGCTGTGTGGCATGCCAGATGGTCCCATTTGGGTTTTGTACCACACCCTGCTAAAAGACTGAGTTTATTGAACTTAAAACTGAGAACTAGTGCACCAAACAAGACAATGAAATATCAGGAAATGGAAAAACAAAGATCAAGATATAGGAGAGAACAACTCTACAAACATCAGGCATTGAGGGTGCGATATGAGTTGACTGAGATGGCGACTGATGGATGTGGAGCACAGAAAAGATTGGAGAGAGGCGACCTATTGAAGTGAGGCGAGTTGATGAAGATGAATGCAAGGTTGAGGGACGCTAGTGATGTGATGTGAATCAGGGAGGACTAAATACCCAAAAGTCAATAAGGGAAGAAAAATAAAAATGAGAAAAGAAGGAGAGTAATATCTCACTGGGCACAGAGGCAAGGTAGGTGAATCTTGTTCTAGGGATTGGATGAGTCAAGATGAGTAGTTTCAGAGGGAAAAAAACAATAGAGAGGTAGAAAAATGAATATAAGTAAACGTGAAGATGAGAGTCAAGTTGAGTGAGTTGAGAGAACAATCAAATCAGATGAAGTGACCAAGAGAATCTCTTGAGTATTAATTACAAAGTGGTTGAGTTGAGGTGGTTGCAATGAAGTGGTTGTGCTCATGATTGGATCATCTCAAATATTGTCCCCCCCTCTCTCCTGCTTGAGATTGTGGAGACTGAGAGCTGAGAATGGAGTATCTTCACTGGCAAGTTTTCCGCAAGTTCGTGTTGTATCACTGACAACTTAACACCCCACCATGCCCAAAGAGATATTACCAGATGAAAAAGCAAAAAAAGAGATGATAACAAAAATGCAAAAGAAACAAAGAGATTATTGAAATTCAGTGCGGATGAAAGGAAACAGAAGAGCAATGATTTGGGTCGAGGCAGATTTAGTGAGTGAATCTGCCGGCATCTGAGATGATTTTATGAGCTTAATTGTGATTCTATCACCACTTAGCTCATCCCTCATCCCTTTTGTTTTTAAGTCAAGATGCCTCATCTTTGATTTTGAACCAAATTTCCGGATTTTGTCATCTAAGCCACTATTGTCAATATTTAAAGGAACAGTTTTTAATGAAAGGGAAAAGATTTCCTCCATGAGAGCCTTGATCCACGTCTCTTCATGGAAAGAATCTACCAGAGCGTTTAATTCTGCATCCGTCAAGGACCATGTGATGCTTTTCTGTTTGCAACTATTCCACAAGACCAGACTCCCATAGGATACACACAGATAGCCAGTTTGCAATTTTCTTGTGCTGGGATTGTCGGCCCAGGACGCATCCAAGAAGGCCTTGAGAATCCCTGCAGAAGGGCAGTATTTGAGTTCCAATTGATATTGTTGAGTAGCCTTCAAATACTTCCAAGTCTTCTTGAGTTTGTTCCAATGTGTAAGTCCAGGTTTGGCGTTGAATCTGGCAAGACTCAATAATGCAAAACTGATATCAGGCGATGTGATTGAGCAACCCAATGGCCAATTGGTAATTGATATTTAAAGCTTTGAACACTTCATGATCTTCGTTGGAAGCTGGTTTGAGTTGAAGGTTGCGCGTAAGTGGAGTGGAAGATCCTTTGGATTCTCTAAGTCCTAACTCTTTGAGGCCATGCTGAATATGATTGGGTTGGCTGAGGAGTATTCTGTTGGTCTCAACTTCAATGTTCATTCCAAGTATTGTATTTGGATCTTGACAAGTAGACCCTTCAAATTTACTTAAGAACTTCTGTTCAAATCCTTGAACATCACCAACCAGGATCAAATTGTCAACATGAAAGAAAAGTCTGGATTTACCATCCTTCAATAAGTATAGACACGGATCACAGGATGATTTGTAAAACCCAATTTCCTTGAACCAAGTCATGAGTGTCTTGTACCAGTTCTTGGGAGACTGTTTTAGTCCGTACAAGGAATTTTGTAATCTGAGAAATTTTGAGGGGCAATTTGAGCCTTTAGGAGTGCGGATAATGACTTCTTCATCTATTGCAGAGTGCAAGAATGCACTCTTGACATCAAATTGGCAAACTTTTGTGAGGATTTCAAAGCGTATACCATTAACAGACAAAGTTTGGACGGTTTTCCTGTCAGAGCAAACGTGTCAAAGTAATCCAAGCCCTCAATTTGACTGAACCCTTGTACACAAAGGCGCGCCTTATATTTGATTTGATTGCCATGACAATTTTTTTTCAATTTGTAGATCCACGTAGTCCGCAGAGGATTCAAGGGTTCAGACCCTTCATATTCCTCCCAGACATCAAAGGATTTAATGTAAAAAAGCTCACCATCCATAGCAACGATCCATTTGTTGCTTTCTTCACACCTGATCGCATCTTCATAGCTTTTAGGCTCATAGTAATGGAAGAAGCCGTATTGATGAGGTGGCTGAATGGTCAAGCGGTCTCTGAGGGTTCTAGTTGGTTGACTTACTTGCGGAGAAATGCAAGGAGGTGACGGCGGAGGTGAGTCCTCTGAGCTGATGTTAGGTCTTTCTGATTCTGATGAATCCGGGTCCAATGAGAGACTATTCTCTGATTCTGAAGGGGATTTGTCTTCCTGAATCGTCCTATATTCAGACAAAGCAGGGTTGTCTCTAGCAGTTTGGTTGATTGCACAAGGCTGGTTGACAAGTTGAGATTCATTGGGTTTAGAGCCACAGACTCCTTTGTTGGAGGAGATTGACAGTATCGAATGCATAGGATTAGACATCTTAAAGAACTTCACATGTTTTGAAGAAATAATAGATTGCAATTTAGTAAGGATACGGTATGAGCAAAAGATGGGATTGAAGCCTACTAAGATTCCCTCCTCTCCTTTTAATTTGAACTTGTATTGCTTTTCCAAATGATTGAGCAAGTAGACACAAGGACTACCTATGGGTTTCAGGTAAGAGGCCGGAAGTTGAAAGCCATGTATTCAATACCATGGGGAATCCGGGTGACCTTCTCTTGGGATCTGATTAAGCATCAGTGCGCTTGATTTGATAACCTTGTGCCATAAATTTGAAGGTAGCTGAGCATCTTTGAGGATTGTCCTGGTTGATTTGATAATTGTTCTATTTGCCCTCTCAGCCTTTCCATTGTGCTCAGGGTGGTAGGGTTCCAAGATGACCTGTTTGATGTGATTTTCATTGTAGAATGCTTGAAGTTTGTGATTGACAAATTCTGAACCGCCGTTGGAACAGACTTCAGACGGAAAATAGCCTCTGCGTTGGAGTTCTTTTTCCAGAAGATTGACAATGAAATCAGGAGTCTTCTCCTTTGAACCTAGTGGAAAGGCACCAATATAGCCAGATGCACAGTATACCAAGGTTATGAAGAAACAATGAACTCCCTTTGATAACAGTTTGAGGGACCCCACAAGATCCAAATGGATCCGTTCAAGCTCCCAATTTGCCCTTCTTGAGTTTTCTTTGAATGATGATTTTGTTATCTTGCTTTTAATGCAGTGAATACACTCAAAGTTCCGTTTTAGCTCTGATGGGATATGTTTTGTTGCGGTTTCAAGTCTTGAAATTGCAGCATGTCCTTGATTGCAATGAATTTTGAGAAGCTCTTCTTCCGCAGTCCACGTTACATTGGCGTATCAATCAGAGAGTAACATACGGTTGAATCAAGGTGTTTCAAAAGCGTACAGATTGTTGACTATAGTTCCTCCAAACACCTTATGGCCATTTTTGAATACAGAGAATTGATTCTTGCCAGCTTGAATTGAACACCCAGATTGATTCAGGGCACCCGCACTTATCAAGTTAATTGTCAAGGTAGGTACGTAGAAAAAGTTGGATAATTCAAGAGTGAGATTGTCCCACATGAGTTCCACCGTGCCTTTTCCCTTAATTTCAAGCTCAGCTCCTTCTTTTCCGGTTTTGATTGACTGTTCTGCATAAGGTGCCATCTCCTTGAAATAACAACTTTCATTGATCATGTGTACAGAGGCCCCACTATCAAGAATGAATTTGTCAGCTCTCTGATACCAGGAACCTTGCAGTCCTTTAGCTACAGAGAGTGATAAAAGAACTTGGAGCAATAATATTCCAAAGAATAAACACTTTAAAGCTCCAATAATGGTATGGTAAGAGCAAGTGCAAGGTTTATTTGGCTGCACTGATCCTCAATTTGTACAGTAAGTACTGGTCCAAAGTGAGCAGACAAGGATGTTTTTTGATTCTCCATCCTCTGCTGATCCTTTATGTAATTTTTAATAATTTTCACGACCACTCCTTATGTATTTTTGTGGTCTTTGAAGGTTCTGATCAACTCATGTCGTGGTGAGTCTGGATCTTTATTTAATTAATAAAAAATACTAAAAATTAGTTACTAACTAATTTTAATTGATTTTTAAGGTTTTTGAACTATAATCTATGCTTGTGTGGTAGCTTTACATATGTAGTGTAGATCCTACTATATTGTAGCTCCTCTGAGCGGTACCTGGATGTCAAACTGATCACTGCAGGAGGCGCGGGGATCAGTCCATTCAAATGCGCGCAGGGACTGATCCGCTGCGCAGATGCGCGCGGGGGACTGTACCGCTGCGCGCGTGACTAGGTCACGGGATTACCTGCGCGGGAATTCAGTTGCGCGGGAGTCCAGCGCTGTAGGGACGCGGGGCTGCGTGCGGGAGTTGGCGTACGCGGGAGTCCAACGCTGTAGGGACGCGGGGCTGCGTGCGGGAGTTTGCGTACGCGGGAGTTTGCGTACGCGGGAGTCCAACGCTGTAGGGACGCGGGGCTGCGTGCGGGAGTTTGCGTACGCGGGAGACCAGCGCTGTAGGGACGCGGGGCTGCGTGCAGGAATTGTGACAAAACACAATTTCCCGTGTAACTCCTAAACTACACACAACACCTGGATTTTGACTGAAATTTAGGTGTGAAACCTATACATGACATATCATGTGAAATATAAAAATGGCTAAAAGGTGCCATACTGGTGCCGTGGTCATTTACCATTTTCTATTAAATTAATTAAAAAATATAAGGAGTAAGAATTCAAGGGTGGGGTCAGTGAGTGACCCTACCTTATTTTGGGTGGGGAATCCATTTCTGCAATAATATTTATGGATTTCCTACTCCTTTATTTTATAATAATTTTATTTATTCATTTATCTTTGTTCCTTTTAATTTTGTTAATATTATTATTGTTGTTGCTTTGTCAGGTTGCTCTGTGCTAAGTAGCAGGCTGACAGAATTTGGATCTCAGATCCCCGTGATTGATCCAAGTTGACAAAAGAGCAAGATAATGCGCAACAGGACTGGTTTTTGACTGATTTTTTCAATACTTCCATTTGGCTTGCTCCTCCTTCCACCAATCAGGAGCTACTTTGGGATGCAAATGCCAACAGTTGTCAGCTGAGTGGTGTTTTTCTTGCTTCAGATTATGATGTCCTTCAGTACACCTCCGACTTTCCCCTTGCTTGTTACCCATAATAGGTTTTGAATTGATGAGAGCGACTTCAGTCCTGGATGGTTGGTTATCTTGAGTTATTTGCGCCTTAGCCTTGTTTTTGAGTTGGTTTAGGTGATTAAAAACATAATTGACAGTGAGCTCCTTATCCGTATGCATGATCTGCCGCTTGAAATCCTTCATGGCTTTGGGAAATTTGAATAACATGAGGTAAGCCAGAATGTCATTTGGCAGCACAATACCGACTTCTGACATCTTCTTGAGACAGACTTTAGCTTTAGTGATGAAGTTTTTGATCTCATCAGGTATGAATCTCAGATAGAGGAAGTTGTTGAAAATCCAGGCACAATTTGATGCTTGGGACAAGGCGTATTTGTCGATGATTGCCTTCCACAGCAGTTTTGCCAAATTTTTGTTTTGAGGAGTGACTATGTTATCATGCATAGATGGTTTGAGTCTTGAGATGATTAACAGTTTGATTTCATCATTGACGTTGTTATCCAGAACAGAGTTGGCATTGTTGATAGGTTTGGAGCATCCCCAAACGTCCAATATGGCGTCCATCTTGTCCTTCCACACGCCATAATTATCTTCACGGAGTGTAGGAATGGTGTCAAGGGCAGTCTTCAGCATAGCCTGCAAAAATCCCTCAGATATTGAGCCTGTAGTCATTTCTCAGTTATTAGATTTGCGATCCGGAACTAGAGAATTGAGCGTTGGTAGATTTGCTTTCCCTTTGGCTTTTAACCATGTTAAAAGACTGAATTGATTGAACTTAAAACTGAAAACTAGTGCACCAAACAAGACAATGAAATATCAGTAAATGGAAAAACAAAGATCAAGATATAGGAGATAATGACTCTACAAACATCAGGCATTGAGGGTGCAATATGAGTTGACTGAGATGGCGACTGATGGATGTGGAGCACAGACAAGATTGGAGAGAGGCAACCTATTGAAGTGAGGTGAGTTGATGAAGATGAACGCAAGGTTGAGGGACGCTAGTGATGTGATGTGAATCAGGGAGGACTAAACACCCAAAATTCAATAAGGGAAGAAAAAGAAACATGAGAAAAGAAGGAGAGTATTATCTCACTGGGCACAGAGGCAAGGTAGGTGAATCTTGTTCTAGGGATCAGATTAGTTGAGATGAGTAGGTTCAGAGGAAAAAAAACAATAGAGAGGTAGACAAATGAATATAAGTAAACGTGAAGATGAGATTCAAGTTGAGTGAGTTGAGAGAACAATCAAATCAGATGAAGTGACCAAGAGGATCTCTTGAGTATTAATCACAAAGTGGTTGAGTTGAGGTGGTTGCAATGAAGTGGTTGTGTTCATGATTGGATCATGTCAAATATTGTCCCCCCCCTCTCTCCTGCTTGAGATTGTGGAGACTGAGAGCTGAGAATGGAGTATCTTCACTGGCAAGGTTTCCACAAGTTTGTGTTGTATCACTGACAACTTAACACCCCCCACAACTCAAAGAGTTGTGAGGACCACCCCGCCAGGTCTGCCGCCATGTGGAATTTCCAACGACTACATTCAAGCTGTGTGTAGTTGTACATGGCTCAAGTGTAGTCATGTGGGATCCCACATGGCACCAGACCGCGGTGAGTAAAAAAAAATAGGAAAAGGAATGAAAGGGTACTAACACAACCATTGATCTAAATAAACCTTCCAAAAAAACAGAAATCAACCAAAAAATCAAAGAATGTTCATTTTTTGGTTAAAAAAAAACAAATAAATAAATAAATAAAACAAAACAAAAAAACTGGTATGATCCAATAAACTAGGCCTAAAGTAAAAAGACCCAAAAAAACACAAGTAACTGAACTAGCCCTAAAGTAAAAACACCAAAAAAAAGACAAGTAACTTGAAAAGCCCTAAAGTAAAAACACAAAAAAAAATACAACTAACTTGACAAGCCCTAAATTAATTTCAACTTGACTAGCCCTCAAGTAAAAGGGCCCAAAAATTAAAGAAGTCTTTTGACAAGCCCTAAAGTAAAATTGCCCAAAAAAATACAAGTCTTTTGACCAGCCCTAAAGTAAAAGTGCCCAAAAAAATACAAGTCTTTTGACCAGCCCTAAAGTAAAAACACCAAAAAAAAAAGTTCAACTTGCGTTAAGCTGATCCCATCCCAAGCTTAACATAAGTTAAGCTTTTGATGGAATCAGCCCAACACAAGTTGAACTGACTTACCATTGAACTCTCATTAAAAACACTCAATATAATGATGTTAACTCAAAAAACTCAACATAATGATGTTCAAAATGTGATAGCCCTTTATATATATAGAACTTGTTAGCTGCATTAGAACTAAAATTTATATTAAACCCGATGATGAAACAAAGTCAAATTCTATTACAATCTAAAATACATCTGCTGTTGATCTTTGAGATGATCAACCCAACCAGAGGCTTTTTTAGAAATCAAGGAAAATGGTTTTGCTACAATGGGCGGGATTGGAATCATTTCTCCCCCAAGTGCTAATAGAACCCAGTGGTTATTGTTTACAAAGAAAATGAACATTGGATCTGATTGATCAGTAAAAAATTTTTTCATTGGAGTATGAGTCACATGACTCCAATGAAATGAAAAATATAGGTCTGGAATATGTGTCTGCTATGATTTACGCAGCCATGTCAGAAGTAGGAGGGCTTTCCACTGTTCTCATGCAAAAAAATTCAATGGTATACTTCAGTATTCAATCCAACTTTCAATTGATCAAACAAAGTTTCCTCACTTTTGAGTTGAGAAAGAATTTTTTAAAGATTTTTATATGATTTATGATTTCAGTTTTCACTTTAATTTCACTTGGTTTTCACTTCAATGTCTCTTTGGGATTGCTAGGTGTGGAACAAAAGTCCCACAAAGTATGCGTTAATCCAAAATTTGGGTTGAAAGAACCCAAGTGTGGTCCAGGGGGTGCCCAAAATTCTGGAACAACTTCCAGAGGGTTGTGCACCCCCAAACACGGCTAATTTGAGCCGTTTATGGGGGTACACGGCTCATTTGAGCCGTGTTTGGGGGTTAAATGGCTCCTACATGACCCCCAGGGTTGTGCATGTTTGAAACGGACCTTTGTAGTTGTCTTGGGGTCCCCATGGCTCATTTGAGCTGTGCAGGGCCCTACACAACTACCACACGGTTGGAGCCGTGAATTTAACATCACCCCTTCATTTTTGACCTTTAAAAATTCCATCAAAAAACCAAAAAAATTGAAAAATTCACTTTTCTCACCAGATTTTTGAATCCTTTCGTTGGCCTATATAATTGTTTTTTTGGGTGATTCAAGCTTTCAGAATTTTGAATGTTAAAAAAACAAAAAAACAGCTCATTAATACTTTTTGAAGATCATCTGCATTGTTTCATACACCTTACAAGCTTCATTCAAAAAATTAAAAATAAAGAACAAATATGGATACAAATATTAAAATTTATTCAACTATGATTGGTTTTATTTTCCTACTTGATTTTTGTGGAGGGAAAAAAAGTCATTACCAAGATCAAAATTTCTCTTAAAAATGGGTTTCCAAGATTTGGAATCCTTTGTCACAAAGCTTTTCCAAAGTGGGTCTAACCTGGGAGCTGGCCAATGATCAGACTTGAACTTGAATGAGACTATATTTTTGGATTCTTCTAAAAGAATGAAGCAAATAGGAGAAGTTTTGTAATTTGGATTGGGAGGGGAATTCAGAGGAAGATAAGTGCAAGGCATTAAAGAAGAAAAAAGAACAACTGGACACTTATATGTTTCAGCTAGAAGAAAATCATGGCATGGAAATTTCATCCACATATTTATGGGAGCTGGGCCATAAAGGTGGTTTAGTTGCCTTCTTACTTCTTGGAAAGTTTCACCCCAGATATCACGCAGTAATCTTGTGTCCTTGAAGATTGGGTTTGAATCAAGCTCTTTCACCATTTATTTCTTGAATTCAATTGAGTCTTCTGAGATCCTCCCCAAGCAAATGCCTTCTGCTCTAAAGCCACAGTTCTCATCTCCTATGACATCCTGAACATGGTAGATATGTGGAATGGCTGTTTTGGGGGAAATAGAATCTTTGCATTGGAACTAAAGCCAAAAATCAGAATTTTTTATCACACAAAATATGGACTAAAGATAATACTCACTTATTAAATTGATAGTTGTTCAAATATTCCAGAAGAAGAATAAGATAATTTAAAGGAAACCTAGATGAAAAACCAAAAAGAAATAAGACAAAATTGAAAAATGAGAAAATACTAAATGTACTCACTTTCACACTGATTATTGGGGATGCTAATACCTTTCCCCAAGGAGCCTGGTAAGGAGCATCACCATCTTCATTGGATACCTCTAGTCTCTTGATTCTTTTCCTAGGATAGTATTCAGGAGAAGCAACTTGCTTGTTCAAAATGGTTCAAGACCTCTGATAAATGTTTGAATGAAAAATCAATGAAAAACAATATCCCACAAATTAGCCAAAAGTAAAAGAAAATGAAACCTCACCATCTTAATTACATCTGCATCTGGCAGCTCTTCATCTGCTGAATCTTTCCCTACATAAAAATCTGGAACCTCTTCATCTTCTGAATATTCCTCTTCAGTCAGCAATTCACTCTATGTTAAAAAAATGAGAAGGACTCATGAAAAAAACAATCCATTTCAGAAAAAATAATTATATTTATAAAATTACCCACTCCTATGATTCCTCCTTCTTTTTTACCTTCCCCTTCCCTTGGATGGCCTTTCACCTCCTTGAAACCTGAACACATAAGAAAAAAAAAATAATTATGAATTTTGATATATTTTTTTGTCCAAAAAATTGGTGACTGACCTTCAAATTTGCTATGAATTTCTTCTTTGGCCTTCCTCTCCTCTTGGGTTCTTCTAAATATTCAGAACCAGATGGATTTTTTTTCTTGAGGACTGAGAGATCTTCTTGAACTTTTTGCCTGCTACTTTGGGCCTTCCTCTAACTTTGGATATTTGAGTGGAATTTGGCTCTTCAATCAGCTTAAGTTGATATCTTCCACTGTACAGATTCCCGCTTTCACCCAGATAATATAGCTGTTATCCAGGTGGAAACTTGCTGAATTCATCAAAACGTTTAGTAAGATTTAGGTTTATATTGCTGTCTTTGTTTGGAACTTCAAGTTTGGCTGAATCTTCAGTTTATTCAGGGCTCAAAGTTAACTGGAGAAAGGAAAATCAATATCAATGAGGACATTATTCATTTGAGCTCAAATCCCCCCCCCCAAAAAAAAGAGAAAAAATCACTGATATAAGAGCTTTGAAAAGCCATTGAGGATGAAAATCATCAACTTGAAAGAGTTCACCCTTTCTGATGGTCAATTTGAATTTGTGAACAAATGGTATACCCATGTAAGAAGAGTGATCACAGCTGTTGCAATTGGTGGAATACTCAGGAATTTGATGAGATGAATGAATGATTTTGATGGAAAAGTGGCTAATCTTTCCAGGAAGATGATCCACACAGTGATGAAAACAAATTAGATGCTTGAATTCTTGCTGAGAGGCTTCAATGGCTCTCTCATGGGTTTGGATGATGATGGAACTGTGAATTTTTTGAAATACATTATAGAAAGAGCCAATAGAAGAATTGATGAATCTTTTAATGTAGGAGTAAGAACCTTCTATTTTTGATGTACTTTTGTTTCCAAAGTGAAATTATTTGTTTGCCAAATAGGAGAAAAATTTTATTTTTAGAGGAATCCAGTTTTCAAGAAGGTAGTCAGAAGTGGGAGGATTCCAGACCAGAGAAAGTTTTGTGAAGTTTTTGTGATAGCTTGATTCAGATTTTGAATAGACCAAACAATGCCATTGTTTCTGGAATAGCTTCCATTCATCTTCAGATTTAAATTGCTTCCTGAAATGAGTTTGAATATTCATGAAAATGTGCCAGACACAGAGAAGATGATGAGAGGAAGGGAAAACTGATTCAATTGAGCTAATAAGTGCTTTTTTCATGTCTGTGAAAATCACACTAGGTTCTTTATCTTCAAATATTTCCTGAAGTTGAGTCAGGGTCCAATAATAGTTCTGTTTTTTCTCTTGAGATAATAAAAAGAATGCAACTGAGAAGCTTCTAGAATAATTGTTTATCCCAAGAATATGAATAAGGGGAATTAAATTTTTTTTGGTTTTATATGTACAGTCCATCATAATAAGAGTAGGGAAAAGCTTGAGAAGTTTCATGGAATCAGGGTGTGAAAAAATAATGAATTAATTTGACCATCCACATTGTTCATTTTTTGGTAAAAAGAAGAATTCCTGAGTTCCAGTATGAGTGCTTCCACAGGAGTTTTTCAAGCAAGGAATTTTTTTTTGTATTTGGGATCTTTTGTTGTAAATTGTAGGGAGATTTGTATGGATAGGTGATGATGAGTTGTATATAAGGAAGTTGAGAATTTTTAAAGGGGGAACTCCTGCTTTGGATAAATTTTCAACCACCTCCTTTTGCTCCCCTTGTATTCTTCTTTTTATTGGAGAAGTGGAAGGATCAATGGAAGGTTGATGATTGTGCTCTGGAAATATAACCTTCACCACCCAAAAACCCAATCTTTTTCAAAAATTCCCTGATAACCTGAAAGGACAATTGGTCTTTCTTGATTTTTTTAATTTGGAGGTATCTTTGCTGTTTTTATATTCCCCATATTTATCACATTGGTAAGTGTAGGCCTGATTCTTGCAATTTGATACTCTGGTAGATATGGCATATCCATGGGACTTTGCTGTCACAAGGGCTGCTGACATGCAAGCAGGGCTTGGCACAGAGAGGTCTCTACCCACAGTAGGCTTGGGGGCAAGGTTACTGAAGGAGGCTAACAGGAGTAGAGGAGGATTGGGTTGAATGGTGCTGAATGACACTTGCTGGGAAAGATCTCCTAGTAAGAAGTAGTTAAACTGATTTCTTGGGGGAAGCATCAGGAAGAGGAAAGAGGAGGCTTATTAAATAGACAAGCTCAAGGTTGAAACTACAACAGAGGTACAAGTGATTGGGGCTCAGACTACACACATGATGTCATGGGAACAGTCTAAGTAACAGAGAGGGCTGATCAGGGATGCTACTACATTAGGTTAGGCTGCTTCTACATTGGGACAAGGTTCCAGGTCTGAGCTGTTGAAGTTGGGAGAGTACAGTTGAAGGATGTACAGTTTACATGGGAGTCATGACACTATGTACTAAGTAGAGAGAGTATGTAATACAATCTGCAGGAGGATTTACATAAAGATTCCCAAAGGATAAACCACACAGAGGAGGTATGGGTTAGACAGAGAGATAACCCAAAGAGGTATGGGTTAGACAGAGAGGTAACCCAAAGAGGTATGGGTTAGACAGAGAGGTAGATTAGAGCCTGGGAGATTGAGTATGTGAAAGCCTATGGAGTCTATCTGTGTATAGTATGAGGTTAGACTATATGTAGATATGTACTGCATGAAGATCCTGAGGTATATAGTTACTGGAGACATATTGATGTAAGTCTCCTGAGCCCTGAGGTTGAAGTTCCTAAGAAAGTAGATCAGGCCTGAGGGTAAGACTGAGGTTAGACTGAGTTTGGTGTCAGTATGACAGTACCCCCTGGTGAAGAAGAGGGCATCTCCTGATGACCATAAAAGGAGAGGTTGAAGAGGCCATCCAGGTTGTCCTTCAGCCATGTCTAACTTGAGTTTTCCTTCCCCTTACCCACAACCATCACCACCATCCACCCCATTACCAACTTTATCTCCTTACACAAGATCACCTACACCAACCTATCCAATGGAGAAGACCAACAATTATCATCCAGTCCAGCAATACTACCCAAGTTGTGATAGGTGCGTCAAGCTTGGAAGAATCTGCACCACCAGTATCAAGCACAATTCTGCCAAATGTGAAAGTTGTAGGCAGTATGGAAGAATGTGTGATATGGATAAGCAAGGCAGAAAGGCCTTGGGGCCAACCTTATGGGTCCTGGAGAAGAGTCAACCTTTTGAAGAAAAAGAGGCTCCAGATGATGATGCCATGAACTTGGGTTACTCATCCAGACTTGATGAATCTGCAGGTAAGTGCTTCTGGATTTAGTATTGGAGGTGCTGGAGTGCTGATAAAGGTTTGCAATAGTCCGTTTGATGCAGGAGAGATTGAAGAAAACGCAAGAAAAGAGGGAGGCACTGCATCGAACCGGTAATTTGGCCATAGATGGTACGTCGAGGCGTCCGCAGGAGGAGTGCGGTGAGACATTTATACAATGGGGAACCCCTCACGTAGATTCGGACAAGGAGGTGGTCAAGGTCCCCCCAAAAAGGGTACAAAACAAAGGTATTTTGGAATCCGTCGAACCCGTCGAAGGAAGTCGTTGAAGCGTCAAAGGGGTTGGTCAAAGCGTTGAAGGGATTTGTCAAAGCGTCAAAGGGGTTTGTCAAACCGTTGAAGCGTCGAAGCTCACCGTTGAAGCGTCAAAGCTCACCGTTGAAGCGTCAAAGCAAATTGTTGAAGCGTCAAAGCGTCAAAGCGTTGAAGCCCACCATCAAAGCGTCAAAGCAAACCGTCAAAGCGCCAAAGCAGATTGTCAAAGCGGGGATGATGATGAAGACGCCAAAGGGAGTTTGGAGATGGAATCAAGTGATATGGAGGAAGGACGAGGAACCACCAAAGAGATTGTTAAAGGAAAAGGAAGAGAGATCATCGTCAAAGAAGGGGGCAGATCAGATGACTCTTTGGAGTTAGAAGATTTGAGAAACAAGATGAAGGATTTGGAGGTAAAGATGAAGGTGGTGGAAGATAGAAGGAATAGAAGGAAAGGGATTGAAAGAAGAGGTGAAACTGAGGTCTGGTTGGAGGAGTTGGAAAGTGGGGAAAGGTTATTGGAGATGATGGAAGGAAGAAGATTCAGAGAAGATTCTGTTTTAAATGAAGATCAAGTTAATCAATCTTTGGAGATTTATAGTAGGAATTCTAGAACTTTGAATTCAAATTTTCAGGAAGGTTTAAAGAAGGGTTGGGGTAGTGAGATGAGAAAAGAGAAGTATGGGTTTTTAGAAGCTAGAAAGAAAAAAGTTTTAGAGATAAAGAAAAGACTAGCTGATATTTTGGCTTTAGCTGGGCATACTTTTGAAGTAGGGACTACTATAAGGGGGCCAAATTCTTATCAAGTTGTCAAGTTAAAATTAGTAAATACTTGGATGTCTAGAGTAAACGAGTTGGAAGAATTGATGTGTGAAGCTATCTAAAAAGTTGTTTATATAAAATTTGTTTTATTTTATTATTATTTTATTTTTTGTTTTTATTTATATTTTCTTAGAGGGGAGTAATTGATCTTTTCTTTTCTTTTTTTTTCTTTTTTTTTGTTTTTATCATGTTATTGGTATATATATATATATATATATATATATATATATATATATTTGAAAAGGAGAGTAAGGTTTTTATTGTTTTTATTTTAAGGATGACTTTGGTTTTGAAGGATAGAGTGTATGGAAGTCTTGAAGTAAAGTAGGGCAGTTGGTAAGATGAAGTCCATAGAGAGTGAAGTCCAGGGAGAATCTGGAATTGGTAAGGGTTGGAGGAGTCCAAACTTTTTGTGGTGACTGGCTTTGTTTCTGCTGCAAAGGTAACAAGAAGAAACATAATTTTTGATAAAGGAAGTCATATTTTCCCAACGGAAATCTCTTTTGACTAGATCAGCTGTTTTGTCTTGTCCAGGGTGGCCAGAGAGGGGAGAGTCATGTCTTTGTCAAAGTATTTCAAGTTGGAGTTGTTCATCCTCCTTGGGGATTGCTATTCTGTTTTGGAAAATAAGGAGTCCAGTTTCTGGGTCTATAAGGTAACTCTTTACTTGTTCCTTTTTATGTAGTTTCTGAATAATCTGCTGGGTTGATTTGTTGGAGATCTGGGAGCAAATTAAGGTTTATTATTGTTTTCAACCTGTTTTGCAGAGATAAAGAAAACTCTAGAAGGTTCAAAGTCAGTCTGTTTCAAGAGTTGTTTGACATTTGCTGGATTATTTTCTGCATAGGGCATCCCCCCTTTGGGATAAACGTTGTCTCGACGTGACAAGACATCAGGCACTATTGATTGCTTTCTGGGTCTATAGACTATAGTGAAGTCAAATTCAGACAGAAACTCAGCCCAATGGGCTTGGCGACGAGTCAAGACTTTGGAGGTCATGAAATATTTAAGAGATAAGTGATCAGTGAGAACTTCAAAGGGAGAAGAAAGACTGAGGAGGTAAGCTCTTCAGATCTTGATGGCCCATACAATGGCCAGGAGTTCCTTATTGTGGATTTCATAGTTCATTTCAGCACTACCCAATTTCCTGCTGTCAAAAGCAATTGGGTGTTTGGATCCATCAAGAGAGAATTGGGTGAGGACAGCCCCTAGGGCATAGTCACTGGCATCAGTCTCCAAAAAGGTCTGTAAGGAAAAATCAAAATGTCTGAGTACAGGAGCTTTAGTAAAGGCTACCTTGAGGTCCTCAAACTGCTTCAGAGCCCCTGGGGATAAAGGAAAAATGGGGTCTGCTCCAGTTAGAGCAGTGAGGAGGTGCACCTTTCTGGAATAGTTAATGATAAACCTGCGATAAAAATTAGAAAAACCCAAAAACTGTTGCAAGGCCTTTTTGTTTGTTGGTGGTGGCCAGTCCAAGATCTTCTGGAACTTGGAGTTGTCCATTTCAATGCCACTTCTGGAAATGACATATCCTAGATAGTCCACTGAGGAGGCATGAAATTCACACTTAGAAGCTTTTGCATATAAGTTGTTCTTCCGAAGTCTGTTCAAGACTTCACACACATGAGCTGTATGTTCTGTTAAGTTTTTGGAAAAAATAAGAATGTCATCGAGGTATACCACCACACATATGGTCAGAAGGTCAGCAAAAATGTCATTAACAAGACATTGAAAGGAGGCAGGAGCATTGGTGAGTCCAAAAGGCATTACCAAATATTCAAAAATCCCAAACTGAGTTCTGAATGCTGTAAGATGTTCATCCCCTTCCTTAATTTGAAGGAGATTATAAGCACCCCTGAGGTCAATTTTGGAAAAAATGGTAGAACCAGAAAAGACTGTTAATAAGTGAGTCACGGGAGGAATAGGATACCGGTTCTTTCAAGTCACAGCGTTGAGTTTGCAATAGTCAACACACAATTGCAAACCACCATCCTTCTTTCTTACAAAGAGGACAGGTGCTCCAGTGCTGGAAGTGCTGGGGCAAATGAAACCTTTCTCTATATTTTCCGCTATATAGGCTTGTAAGACCTCCTTCTCATGATGACTAAGGGAGTAGATAGGCCCAACTGGAGGCATAGGGCCTTCCAGTTCGATATAATGGTTGTAAGCGCAATGAGGAGGGAGTTTATCAGCTTTGACCTTGGAAAAAACATCTAAAAAGGTATGATAAGCATCAGGAACTCTCTCCATCACAGTTTCAATTTCATCAGTTTCCTCATCTTCATCCAAACCTTCTGCAGTAGCCTGCTTTGGGTTAGAGTCAGAAGTGGAAATAATAATACGCAAAACTTGAACGGATAGATCATTCTCCATATCCTCCAAGAATTTCAGAGAATTTCCAAAGAATATCCTGTTCACAGAAGTAGTTGTTGAACTCAAAGGGAAGTGTTGTGAGTGCATAGATTCTGAAAAGGGGACAGGAGCAGTGACCTGCAGGTTCACTGGCGGAAAGGAAGTAGTGGCCGAGGAGAGTTCAACGGAAGAGGAATGATCCAAAGTTGGTTGGTGTCTTGGGGTGATCAATCCCAGTTGCCAATTTACCTCTGGGTTCCAGAAATGGAGGAAGTCAATACCTAGAATAATGTCTTCTTTGGGTGGAGTATCAACAACCAAGAAATCCCATTCTAAGTTGGGAAAAGAGGGCAAAGAGAATTTGAAGGAAACCTTATGGGTGATTTCCTGGGAAGGTGAGTCAGAAGGACTGAAGGTAAATAGGAAAATAGGAGTGGTCAGGGGTTTGAGTGATAGAGAAAACTTTAAAACCATAGATTTTGAAGTAACAGATTGAGTTGCTCCAGAGTCAACAAGTACACTGCAAGCCTGGTTATTGGTCAAGCAAACAAAACGTAAGTCTTTGGAAGGAGGGTTAGCGTCTTTTCTTTCCAAAGTTTGTACTCAAATATTAGGAGGGTGATGGTCAAGGAGTACCACATTCCCATCACCTAGTCTTTTCCCTTTTTTGGCTTCATAGGATTGGGTTTCTGGCCAGGCTTAAAATCTGGACGTCTCCTGCAGAGGCTAATTTTGTGAGTTCCTCCACAGTAGTTACACAAACCCTCTCTTTCTTGTCTAGCTTTTTCTTCAGCCTTGAGGTGTCCATCCTCTCCTGCGTTGGGATTAGGGACATAGGTTGGAGTAGAATTAGTAGGGGTTGGCTTGGTCTTCCCCTTAAACCTACCTGGTTGGCTGGTCTGTTGAGATCTCTGAGGATTTGGAAGACTGGGTCCAGGTCTTGAGGTCTGAGGGAGAGTGAAGGACTTCTCCCGGATCCTTTCATGGTAACGAGGGTCATACTTAAGAACAATATCCATTAGGTCTTGCAAGGTTTCTTGAGGTCCATCATAACCTGCTGGTTGGTCCAGTAATCTGGCTGGGAGACCCTGTCGAAAATGAAAGAAAAAGGCTTTATCACCCCACCCAGAGAACTTGGTCATAAGTGTCCTGAATTCAGTGATATAGTTAGTAGCATAACCACTGTCTTTCATCTTAAGGAGGGTTAACTCCTTCTCAGCACGCTGGATTCCTAGAAAATCCCCAAAAAGGGTATGAAGCTGTTGAGTGAATAGAAGCCAGGAGTTAAGTATGAAGTCTGGCTCATGATTACCAATGTGAGCAAGATAGGGTTGGATCCATTGACTGGCATTTCCTGAAAGGTAAGAGACTGTAAAAAATACTTTCTTTCTGTCATTAGCAAAAACTCTTTCATCATTTGCAAAAATGAGTTCACAAGCTTGAAGGAAAGGTCTAAGCTTGGTTGGGTTAGTTCCATCAAACTTATCTGGGGCATTGATAGATGGAGATTTAAAGTTAGTAGAGGGTCCATGGTCAGCAGTTTTAGAAAGTTGAGTCATTGCAGTGGTCATTTGCTGAAGAATGGCCAGCAGGGCAGGGTCCGTTGAAGGAGCCTGAGTGGTGGAAGGAAGGTTGGTGTGTGGGGAAGGTGAAGGGACTGCTGTTGCATTAGAAGTTTGACTAGGATTACCCTCTGGGGATGGTGAACCTAGGCCACTCAAGATTCTGGAATCGAATCCTGAGTCTTCATCCTCTTCATCTTCCTCACCTTCTCCTGGGATTGGGACCATGCTTGCATCATAGGCAGGAGAGTCCAAGCCATGGTAACCTGGGCTTGGAAACTGACCTGTGATCCTGTGGAGGCTAGCATTGTCAGAAGAAGGAATAGTAGAAAGGGATACTTGGGGAATAGGTTCCAATAAACCTGTATCCATAGGAGTGGAAGTGGTAGCCACTGGTGCAATCAGGTTAGAAAAGGTCCTACCTGTTCCACAAGATCTAGGGGTAGAATGGTCAGTAGGTTCAGTGGTACCTCTCCCCCGAGAGCTGCGGTCGACTGCTGGGCTAAAAAAAATGAGATAAAAGAGCACGTCGTGGGGGCATTCTTACTTCTAAGAATAATTAGTTACCCAAAAGTTGTTCTTCACCTTGGAGCAAGAATAAAATGATTAAAAAGGGATTTTTTCTTCCTCTGATTGCCTTTATGGGACAGTCAAATACTGGTTACTATACCTTGTCTAAGTGTCAAAGTGTCAAAGCGTTGAAGCATCAAAGTGTTGAAGTGTCAAAGCGTCGAAGCTTCAAAGTGTCAAAGTGTCAAAGCGTCGAAGCGTCAAAGCGTCAAAGTGATACTTAGAGGGTGGAGAGCTGGAGCTCTGAGTAGGTTTGACAGTAAGGTAAGGGAAGCAATGAAAATGGCCACAAATCAAATAGCCAAGTTCAAGGTAGGGACAGAAATAAAGCAAACAAAAATTGCCACAACTCAATAGCAAAGTTTGATGCTGTCTAAAAGGATAGGGAGGGTGGTTGGTGAAGAAGGGGTTATTGGGGAAGAAATCAGTTTAATGTCACAAGGGCTGCTGACATGCAAGCAGGGCTTGGCACAGAGGGGTCTCTACCCACAGTAGGCTTGGGGGCAAGGTTACTGAAGGAGGCTAACAGGAGTAGAGGAGGATTGGGTTGAATGGTGCTGAATGACACTTGCTGGGAAAGATCTCCTAGTAAGAAGTAGTTAAACTGATTTCTTGGGGGAAGCATCAGGAAGAGGAAAGAGGAGGCTTATTAAATAGACAAGATGTTGGAACTACAACAGAGGTACAAGTGATTGGGGCTCAGACTACACACATGATGTCATGGGAACAGTCTAAGTAACAGAGAGGGCTGATCAGGGATGCTACTACATTAGGTTAGGCTGCTTCTACATTGGGACAAGGTTCCAGGTCTGAGCTGTCTAAGTTGGGAGAGTACAGTTGAAGGATGTACAGTGTACATGGGAGTCATGACACTATGTACTAAGTAGAGAGAGTATGTAATACAATCTGCAGGAGGATGTACATAAAGATTCCCAAAGGATAAACCACACAGAGGACGTATGGGTTAGACAGAGAGATAACCCAAAGAGGTATGGGTTAGACAGAGAGGTAACCCAAAGAGGTATGGGTTAGACAGAGAGGTAGAGTAGAGCCTGGGAGATTGAGTATGTGCAAGCCTATGGAGTCTATCTGTGTATAGTATGAGGTTAGACTATATGTAGATATGTACTGCATGAAGATCCTGAGGTATATAGTTACTGGAGACATATTGATGTAAGTCTCCTGAGCCCTGAGGTTGAAGTTCCTAAGAAAGTAGATCAGGCCTGAGGTTAAGACTGAGGTTAGACTGAGTTTGGTGTCAGTATGACATTTGCCCATAATTGGATAGCCTCAACCAGCTCCTCCTTTTGATTATATGATAGCTCAGGAGGAGGGGCCAGAGGAGTGGAATCAAGAGTTTGAGTAGATGAATAAGGATCAAGAGGATTTGAATGACTACTTTTATCAGATGAGATAATGGAGGATGGGCCTGGTGACACAGTTGAAACAGTTCTGAAAAGTGGTTGGATGTTTTCTTGAGCCATTGGAAAAAGAGATGTTCTTTTTTGGAAGTATCTGGAGTGTTAAGTTGTTTTGATGAGTGGTTGGCAGTGTGGTATGAAAAGGTGTGGTGTGGTGTGCTGTGGTGTGGGTTTATGTGGTGTGGTTTTGTGTGGTGTGGTGTGGTGTGGTGTGGTATGGTATGGCGCAGTATGGTGTGGTGTGGTGTGGTATGGTATGGTAGTGGGATGGTGTGGTGAGGAGTGATGGGAGGATGGAACAGGTCAAGGGTGTGCTTTATAGGATAGTTGGGGCTCTCCAAGATGGTTGAGGTTGGTTTTACCAGGAAAAAACCTCAGTCATATTGAATATATGCACGTGAAGGGCTCAAAGAAGAGTGAATTTTTCAAATTTTTTGGTTTTTTGATGGAATTTTTAAAGGTCAAAAATGAAATACAAAAATCCTGAAAAAAAAAATTTAAAAGCCCCTGAATAGTTTTTTAAAAATTCTCAAAGTTTGAAACACCAAAAAAACTAAGTCAAAATGGAAAACATAAGGATCCAGAAGTCAAATGAGAAAATTGAATTTTTTGAATCTCTTGCTTTTTTGAAGGAATTTTTTAAGGTAAAATAATACATCCAAAAAATTTAAAAAAAGAATTTGAATGCTCTTTGAATTATTTTTTAACTTTTTGATAGATTGAATTCACCAAAAGAATGAAGTAAAAAGGAAAATAAAAGGTTTCAAATGTCCAAAGAGAAATTTGATTTTTTTTTTATTGTTTGTGTTTATTGAAGGAATTTTTGAAGGTGAAAGGGTACATCCAAAAAATATGAATTTTTTTTAAAGAATCTATGAATTTTGGTTTAAATTCATGACAGCTGAAATAACCAAAAAAAAAAACAATGAAAATGGCCAAAATGATGATCCAAAAACCCATGCAAAAATTTTTTTTTATGAAATTTTTTCATTTTTTGATTACATTTTTGAAGGGGTTCTAATGGCTCCAAAATTACCAAAGATTTTGGTTAGGGGTTCAAAAACCCCTGCGAAGGGGCTATGCAGTCAGAATTCAAAAGAAATGAATTCTTGAAAGTTGCGTGAAATAAAGGGTTGGATGCGTGAGAAAAAAAATACCCTTTATTCATTTATATTTTTTTTTATATTTCTATTTTTAATTTAATTGATGAATTTAGTTTTTTTTATTTTTTATTAAAATAAACAAAATAAATTTTCTAAAAAAAGATAAAAAAAGTAAAAGAAGTAAAAAAATGTTCAATATATATATATATAAAGGTTGCAAACCACCATTTGCAACTCAGATGGGTTGCTAACAGCCATTTGCGAATCAGATGGGTTGAAAACAGCTTTTGGCGCCTGTTTGCAACCTCAGGGTTTCAAATTTAACATTTACCTTAATTTTTTGAGAAAAAAAGAAACACAACGTTTTTGATGTTTAAAACTACTCTTGATATAACTTCAGCTACTTACTAGAATTTTTTCATTTTTTTTTTATCTGATAATTTTTAAATCATTAGAATTTCAATCAACATATTTTGTAACTGCTAGTGTAATTTTTTAGATATCTGAAAGGAGAAGCCTATTTGTATATGTTTTGTCAATGGTAATAATGCTTGAAAATTCCAACATGTGGAATCCTTTGATTTGAATATGGCTGATCTAAGCCCAGAAAATTTATTAAAATCAAATAATAACTGAGAATAAATAAAGTAAAACTGCCCCCATCATATCAAAATTTCTATCGGAAAAAATATCACCATGTAATATTTGAATTGAAGACATTAATCCATTCAAAAAAATCCATTAATTAACATTTCAATCTTCATGGGGGAGGGTTTGAAAATAAAACATGGTAAATTTTGGGGAGGAGTTAAAATCATAATTTCTGAAATAATTCTGCTACTCCATATGATTAACCAAGGGTATTTTTTTTAGGATTGAGTTACCTCTGACACTGCTAAAAAGCAGCATGATAAAAATCTCTTATTTTTTGGAAAGTCAATTTTAAGCAATGATGATTTTGTATTTATTAGCTTCAGGTTGGATTCCAGTTCTAATCATGACCTTCTTTAGTTTTTTTTTCTCAAAAATAATTTCAAAAAGACAGTCAATTAATATAATTTCTCAATCAATCAGCCTGAATCACCCCAGAAGCTGGGGCCAAATTGGTCTTCACAGGTTGGAGGCAATTATGATGGGGGATGATATTGAAATAAAAAAATTCATCTAATTCCATCCTCAGAAGTAATACCCTAAAAGGGGTTCAACCCAGAAATAAAGAAAGCTGGTTTTTTTATTGATTGAAGCATTGAATTTCCGATGTTGATCTTGGCATATTAATTTATATTTTATTGGTTAATGGGAATCTCCCTTGGGTTTGGATCATATTTATTTCAAACTGTGATGCAGAGAAACTTTGTGGCTGATTAAATATTTATTCAAAAAGTTTAAACTTTCTCCTCTTTTTGGTTTTATTTTTCAAATTATTTTCATGCTGCTTTTGGCATTATTAAAGTGGGAAAAAGAATGGAGGGTGGAGATCAGATCAGACAATGTTTATTGGCGAAATGATTTGAAAATTGTTTTTCAAAAAATTGATGGATGGGCAGTCAGGATGAGGAGGGGAATTAACTAGAGAGTAAACTTTAGTCCTAGTGGTAGAAAAGGTGGGGGTGGGGGAGATCAGATCAGAAGTATGCAAATTATTTTAAAAAGCAGAGATTGAGGGGGGGGCGAGGAGGGAGATGGGACAGGAGAATTAAATGTAAATAGAAACTGATATGATTGATTTTCAAAATTTACTGGTGGCTAGTGGTTAGTATAGGGTCATGTTTAGAAGGAAATTCTTGATTTGAGGTGGTGGTTGGATGTCCAAGTTGGAGTTTGATGTGAGGTTGTGAGGGGGAGTTAATTTTGGGTGGTGGGCTATATGATCAACTGTTGATTTTCAAATTTTGAAATTCAGAAGTAATTGATGAAGGGGAGGGTACCCATAAAGAAAATGGGAGGTGGTATCTTTTTCTAAAAGACTTCAAAAGATAATTCATGAATAAGTTTGAGCAAGAGTGATAGGAAGAATTCTCTAACACATAGGAAAAGAGGGAGGATGAGATGAGAATTGAATGACTGGAGGAGGATTATTAATATCTTAATCAATGATTTGATACCATTTATATTTCATTTAAGAAAATTGATCACAAATAATAACAAAAAATTTGATTGAGTGGATAAATATCTGCATTTATCTCCAATTTGGATGCTGTTTGCAAATTTCTCTTATGCTTGCAATCTTCTTTTCAGAAATCCTATTGAATATCTGATTTGGGCTCTTGATTGGGCTATATTATATTTGAAAATTTTAATTTTAATCATAATGAGAAACATTCAGGTATGCTTGAAACTTTTTTTTAATATGGGTATAATCCCATTTTGAAAGGATTTATTGATATTCCTTAAAGTAGTTCTGAGTTTTTTTTCAAAATTTTAATTTGATTGAAAAAAAATTAATTGTGCCAAGAGGCAGGAATTCCAGCATGGAGGAAAATGAAATTATGTTTTTTATCAAAAAAAGTTGAACATAAAGGTATGATGTAAGTCAAAAATGAAGTTTGGTTGGTAAGTGTCTGATAAAAGAAATTTTAGAAAGAAATGTTGAATTGTCTTTTCTTCCAATCAAAATGCTGTTTGGAATTTAATTTGAGTTTTTTAATAAGGGGGGTGGTGTTTCCATGGAAAAACACAATATAGCTTGGAAATCATTCATACCCATTACCTGTGATACTTCATTTATCCCTTCCTTTATTTTCTAGAAAATTGCTGGCAAAAAAACGCTAGGATAGCAGTGATGAATTTTTTAGGATATTTTTGGATTGATCCATAAAAAATTCCAAAACATTTTTTTAGCAATGAATAGCTGCCCCATTCCCATCTGAACCCAATCAAAAAAGGGAAAATTTGAGTTTTGTAGAAGGGTTCTGTGAAGTATTCAAAGGCTGATTCTTGAAGAAGTGGCAGTTTTATATCATCTTTCAATGTTACATGAACGGTTTAAAACATGTTCAAAATATTTATTTGGTGGAAGGTTGATTCAGAGGGTAGATGGAGATTTTTAATTTCATGCATAAAATGGTGCTATTTCTGCATTTGGAAGAATAAAAATCTTCTTTCCAGTAGAAAATTTAAGGATAACCAGTTGGATTCATAACTGGGATATGAATCAGAGTCAAATAGTAACAAAAGTTAACTCAACTTGTTTAAATGTTCAAATAGCTTTCTATAGGTTGTTCAAAAGTTAATTCAACTTGTTTAAATGTTCAAATAGCTTTCTATAGGTTTTTTTAGACATGCCAATTGAATATTCCTACTAGTTTTTGCGCTGTGTTTCATCTGAAGTGATGAGGTTTGAGTTTTGGAAATTTTTGTAAATTTATGTAATGAGCTGTATTTGGTGATGAAGTGAAGAGATTTTTTTGATATAAATTATGTGGAGGGTGGATGGGTGTTTTGCATTTTTATTGATTCTGATGAATTGAAGGTGCATTTGATGTTTTGAAAATACCATTTTCTTGAAACAGACCAGTTTTAATTACACAATTTTAGGGTTATGTGTATTTGAAAATACAAAAAAAGGCAGATTTCCAACAGTGTATCTTCTAAATCTGTGTTAGCTTGCTACTATGTACAGAGCAAAACTGTCAAATAGTAACACAAAATATGAAAAATAAGAATACCTCAATTAACAAAGTAAGTAGTGAGAAATCCATAAATATTATTACAGGAATGGATGCTTCACCCAAAATTAGGTAGGGTCACTCACTGACCCCACCCTTGAATTCCTAGTCGTTATATTTTTAAAATAATTAGAAAGAAAAGTACTAAAAAATAAAACACCTGTATGGCACTTTTTGGCCATTCTAATATTTCACACATATTGTCACATATAGGGTTTACACCTAAAATTCACTCAGAATTGAGATGTTGTGTATATTTTAGGAGTAACATGCGGAAATGTGTTATGTCACAATTCCCGCGCGCAGCCCTAAATCATTAAATAACCCTATGTGCTAGTAGCTGAAGGTTCCCGCGTACTAGAGACCCGCGCGCAGCTGATTCTGCCACGCACCCAGCGGATCCTACCCCGCGCGCATCTTTACTAACTGATCCCCCCCCCTGGATCAGTCATGACTAATCTGACAACCAGGTACCGCTCAGAAGAGCTACAACCTAGTTAGGGTAGCCTAGTATATGTAACAAACAGACATACACATTACTAATGATCTAAAAAGATCAAAACTTAAATAAAATTAATGAGAATTAAGTTTTAAACAATTTTTAATAATAAATCAAAGATCAAGAACTACCACCTAAATCACTGATCTTGATCTTTGAAGACCACAAAACACTACAAGAAGTGTTCATAAAAATTATTAAAAATTATCTACATGATCAGCAGATGATGAAAAATCAGTAAACATCCACATCTGCATGCTTAAAAACAATATCAATAGTACAAATAAAGGATGAGTACAGAATGATCAAATTTACGCCATAACAAATTAACAGATCCTGTGGCTAAAATACTACAGAAATCCAGCAGATCTAAGGACAGCTGATTCAAAAAACCAAGTAAACATGCTAATCTTGCCCTGAATGGCTTGCCAGCCTCAGCCCACGAGAAGAACCCTCTCTACGTGCCCTGAGAAGACCAAAATCACCCCAAAAAGGTATTTATACAGACCTCTTTGGATCCATTATTCCATCATCAGTTACCAGGAATTATTTATTATCAATCAGACACCATGTCATTGTTCATCAAGGACTTATATGAAGATAAGAAAGTGATTTATGAATTAGTCTGCAGTATTATTATTTACCTATATTAACCAATCAACCATTGAAGTTTAGTCAGGCAATCTAACCCATCTGCTCTGAAACCCTTCCAATTATTCCAGGATTTTCGTGGTGAAGAGCTCAGAGTGAGTGTTAACCTTCCTGTCTAGGCCATTTGTGCTGTTTAATCCCGGTCATTAGTGGAATAAGTCTTTTCTAAGGCACCCATATTTATTCCAAGGTTCTTAAACTGCCTAAGGAGGCCCCTTGAAGAGAGGTTGCTAGTCTGTAAAGATCCCCAGTAGTATAATACTGTGGCCCCTCTTTTATATTATATTGAAAACCATTTACTACCAAACCAATTAAACCTTGCAACTGCTCTTATTAAATCATTTATTTGAGCTTCTAAGCGTTTATTATTGGAATAATAATAATTATTATCATTCCAGCATTTTTATCACTCTCTTTAGCTAAAGGAAGGCAAGGTTCCTGGTATCAGAGAGCTGACAACTGGGGTTCTGGCTGTGAAGTATCCTTAAATAATTAATTTTTAATTATTTATTCCTTGGACCAGTCTATTTATTTTTAAAAATAAGTTAACATACTTATAACATATATTTTTGATCATTTGTTTCTCTAGTGGATCTTAAGACCAACGGAGAATTGATCAATTATTATTTGAAACTTCTTAAAAAGAAAAAAGAGGAAAAACTCCATAACTTTGTTCCTGTTATTATAACTCCTGAGCAACAACAGGAGAAATTGCTTTATTATAAACAGCAGGTTATAAAAGACAAAGAACTTGAGCTTGAAAGAATTATCAATTTCAATTCTTTATTAAGGCAACATGAGGAGTGGAAGATTTATCACAGTAAACTTTATATTTATAAACTAAATAACCCTGAAGATAAAGAAAAACCCAAAAATAATAAAAGTGATTATTTTTTTCTAAAGATCATTTTAACACATAAAAATACAAAAAAATATTAAACTTATATTTTTTGTTTTTATCCATCTCAGTGGATTTTGTTTTTGGTGATCTCATTGACCAGGATCTCCTAGAGGACATCCCAGACAGTGTACCATTGGACTTACCCTTGGATTTATCCCAGGATCTGATTGGAACTCACTCAGACCCCGTTGGAATACCCTCCAAGGATAGTTGTGACCCCAATCAAGTTTTGGTACCCTTGAATTTAACTCTGAGTAAGTTAAAATATTTTTAAAAAAAATTATTAAAAATATAAAACACACAAAAAATATTATTTTTATAATTTTAAAGTCCTTTTTCAAAAGTTTGACAAAAGACTTACACATTTTTTTTGGTGCTATGTATCAAAATAGGCGCAACACCCGTGCAACCGGTAGAGCCCCGTCATATGGATCTCTTCCCGGAGGAACCCATGCGCGCAAGGACTCCAGTTGCGAGCGCAATGAGGGGACTCAAACCCGTGACCATAGCGTCACGCGGGATGACAACGGCAATAACCGCGGCTGCCAACTTGACCAACAGACCGTTGGAGAGCCATCCGTTGCCCACCACGGTATCCCAGGAGGGTATAGGTCCTCCTACGCCACCCCAGCTGGACTCAACCAAGGAGGAAAGAGTCAAAGTATTAGTGAAAGAGCATGTGAGTTATTGGGAACAATTCAGGTTGGCTCAGACCCAGGAGGATCAACCAGGTATGAGAAAAGCAATTTCCCAGGAAAAGAAATCTCAGATTTCTCTGCAAAGGTTGATCCCAAAGAAAGAAGTAGAAGGCTACGTGAAGAAATGGAATCCTTGGGATCAGTTGGCTTCCTTAAAGGGAAAGGACCCCAAAAAGAAGAGTTCCTCAGCCCATCAGAAGTTAAGGAACCCAAAGGATTGGGACAACATAATATCCTTAGCCCAGAAGTGGAAAAAGGTGTACCACAATTAGATGTAGAAGCTCTTAATAGCTTTTCTGTAAATGTGTCACACAATTGTACTATTATTAGCCAATGCTTTGACAAAGTTTATCACCAATTGGAAAAATTAAGTTCAAGTATTTTTAGAGTGATTTACACTCAGTCTCAGATTATGAGAATTGATGAGTTGGAAATACAACAAATCAAGGATAGTATAAGAGCTAGTAAGTTGGACCTGATGAAACATATTCATGACAACCAATCAATTCTTCAGGAAGATATTCTTGCAACCATAGACCAGCTTAAGGAAGAAGTTAAGAAAACTAGTCCTACTACTTCAGCTCATCTGACTAACAAAATTGACTTATTAAGCAACAAACTTCATTTAGAGATAGTTATGATTGAGAATGATCTCAGAGATCTTAAGATCAACTCTACTAACTCTCCGGTCATTGACCTAGAATAAACTAGACCTGCCAGGTTAACCAGTACTCCTAGTGTTCTTCCCAGAACCAGGATAACTAGGAATGAGTCTTTCAGACCCAGTCCTACTCCAGAAATGGAGCAGGCTTTGAAGCTACTTCCTCCCATCACTGAATGGCCTAAATTATCTGGAGAAGGAGAATACAACCATGTCAGTTTCATTAAATTTATTGACTTTACTCTTTCTTCTTATGAGCTCCCTGATGCAATAGCTGTGGTAAGATTGCCCAGATTATTTGAAGGAGTAGCTCTTGATTGGTTCATCAATAAAAGAGAAGAAGTTGGATCTTTATCCTGGACATCTTGGAAAGAATTGATCAAAGTGCAGTTTGATACCAGGATTTGGAAAAGAAAGATGATGAAAACTTCTGAAACTTCCCAGTTTGATCCATCCAAGGAAAAACATCATAAGTGGTGCTTAGACCAGAAAAAGAGGTTGGACTTTTTTTATCCTGATGCTGATAAAGAAGAAGTCAATGAAAGACTCCTCAACTTATGTCCTGGACAAATCAACCACAGTTTAAGGTGTAGAATTCCTATGGATTCAGATCTTTCCACCTTAATAGGTGTATTGGAAGAGACTATTGATATGAATGGTCTTGATAAAAGGGTCAATAGACCTCCAAGGGAACAAAATACTAGGAACAGGGAAGAATATACTGCCAAAACTAAAGAATCCCCTGCTACTAATCCATCTACCTTGGAAGTGAAGAAGACTCCAGAATCAAAAGAGAAAGTATGTTGGAACTGTAATCAAACAGGACACGTAAAACCTGATTGTCCTCTACCTAGGAAAAGGATTAATCCTATTGAAGGAGAAAAGTATGACAATCCTGACCCTCAACTTGATGATACTGACAGATCACTCTCTGATTGTGGTCTAATAATCACTAACCCTATCAATGTTATTGAAGGTAGTATTGAGTCTTCTCTGGACATAAATTCCGTCAATGAGGATTCTAACTTACCTCAAAAATTGAATCCCAACATGAAGATTCACCACATCTCTGAGGCTAAGGCTTTCACTCTAAAATCTTCTGCCACTAAAAGCTACACTTCAGGCAAAACATGCTATGCTACTGGTTTAATCCAAGGTTCCCCTGTTAAGTGACTTCTAGACAGTGGAGCCTTTTTCTCTTGTGTTGGTTCAACTTATCTGGAGAAACAAGACCAAAACTGGAAACTGAAATTACCACCAGTACCTCAGGCTAAGTTCAGCAGTTGTAATTCTGCTCTCAATGCTGTTGGAGTATGGTCTTCTGATATCATACTCCCTCACTCTAAAGGATCACTCAAACTGAACATTGAATTTGTAGTGCTCCAAAACGGAGTATGTGATTATTTTATCCTTGGGAATGATTCTCTTTGCCTATATGGTATAGATGCATTCCAAAGCAAAGGTAGATACTTCACTGTAGGTGGAGACTGGAATAAGAAGTTCCAAATATGTCATGTCAATGCTCAAACTTCTGATTAAACTTATGAAAAACACTTAGAGAAGTTCAATCAGGAATAATTCTCTCAAGCTGCTTTGAATTCCCTTCTCAATGAAAAACAGAAACGGGATATCCTACAAGTATGCTTTGAAAATCAGAATGCTTTCTGTACCAAAGATCATCCCATTGGTAACATCAAAGGAAATGATATGATCCTAACTCTAACTGTTAAGCCTCCTTACCCACCTAACCTCAGGATACCTGCTTACCCCTCTAGTCCAAAATCCAGAGCTGCTCTGGAAACCCATATTCAAGAGTTGGTTGACTTACAAGTCTTAAGGAAAGTAGGCCACAATGAACAAGTGGATATTACTACCCCAGTAATTATAGCTTGGCACAATGATAAGTCGAGAATGGTTGGAGATTTTAGAATTCTTAACAACTACACCCAAGCTGATTATTATCCAATTCCAAGAATTGACCATTCTCTACATAACCTGTCCAAGGCTAAGTACATAACCACCATGGATATGCTGAAAGGTTTTCACCAAATACCTATCAGCCCTGATAGCCGGAAATTCATGAGAATTATCTGTCATTTGTGAATTTATGAGTATCTTAGGATGCCTTTTGGTATTAAAAATGCTCCTTCTCATTTTCAAAGGATGATGGACATAGTCCTAGGATTATTCATCAGACAGGGATGGATGATGGTATAAATTGATGATGTTATTATTTACTCTGACCATGGGGATACTCACATGGAGAAATTAAGTCTAGTCCTCAAAACCATCTCTGCCATATGATTGAAAGTATCAATTAAAAATTTTAACTTTGGCTACGGGGAACTCAAAGCCTTAGGACACATTGTCTCTGGACTAACCTTATCTGCTGACCAAAACAAGATAGCAGCAGTAATGAATAGGCCTATGCCTCAGAATAAAACTGAACTCCTATCCTTCATCAGCTTCTGCAGCTACTATAGGAAGTATTTACCAAAGTTTGCTCTTCTAACCAAATGTCTGTATGAGATTTGCAACAACACCACTGTGTTTGAAATGACTCATGATAGAGTCAAGAACTATGAGGAACTCAAATTGGCAATGACTTCAGCCCCAGTACTGATCCAGCCAGATTACTCTAAACCTTTTAAGCTCTAAATAGATGCCAGCATGGAAGGGCTAGGAGCTGCTTTACACCAGGAAGTCATAGAAGATGATAAACCAGTGGAAAAACCCATACTCTTCATATCTAGACAAATTAAAGATACTGAGAAAAGGTACGGTGCAAGCCAAATGGAATGCCTGGCCTTAGTATGGGCCCTAGAGAAACTCCATTATTACTTAGAAGGCACCAACTTCACTTTTATTACTGACTGCAACGCTGTCAGAACATTGATGAACATGAAGACCCCTAGCAGGCATATGGTGAGATGGCAGATAGATATACAACAGTACAGAGGACAGATGACCATAGTTCATCAAGCTGGGACTAAACATCAGAATGCTGATAGTTTAAGCAGGAACGCATTACCCAATGACCCAAGTAACCCTGCCTATGATCCAAAGGATAATGACATCTTCCCTATCATTAATATTAACAGGTTAAGTATTGAAGCTCCTATAATGGGGATCCACCTTTGTGAACTGAATTAATCATTGTTCAACTCTATCAAAGAAGCTTACAATTCTGGCATAAAAACTCTGATCACTATAATGGAAAGCACTTCTCCACCTCATGAATTGATCCATAGCCTACCTGAATCTCTTTTGAAACAATACAAAGCCATAAGGTTCACCATATGGGATGGTCTGGTATACTATAGGCATCAACATTCAAGTGTCAAAGTCTTAACTATAGATGACCATATCAAACATGTTCTGGCTGAGTGCCATGATAACTGCTCATCTGGTCATTTGTCTGCTGATAGAACCTTGAATAAGGTTAAACAAACTGCTTGGTGTGTTAATTGGAGAGACTCCACTATACAGTATGATATCAGTTGTGAAACTTGTCAGAAGTCCAACAGGGCTACTGGGAAACGGTTTGGACTACTACAAAAGATTTCTGAACCCAAGAAAAGATGGGAGATCATCAATATGGACTTTGTAACTGGACTACCACCAGGAGGAGCCTATTCCTACAACTCAGTCTTGGTCATTGTGGATAGGTTCTCCAAGAAAGCAAAGTTCCTACCTAATCACAAGGAAGACACTGCTATGGAAGTTGCCCTATTATTTTGGAACAGACTCATTGCTGGTGTTGGAGTTCCCAAGATTATTATCAGTGACAGAGATCCTAAGTTCACCTCTGAGCTCTGGAGGAACCTACATGATATGCTTGGAACCACCTTAGCTTTCTCTACCGCTTATCACCCTCAGACGGATGGATTAGCTGAAAGGATGATTCAGACCCTGGAAGACATGCTCAGGAGATTCTAAGGCTTTGGACTAGAATACAAGAATTCTGACTGTTATTGCCACAATTGGGCTAGCCGTTTACCTGCACTGGAGATGGCCTACAACAGTAGCAAGCACTCTACCACTAAGGAAGCACCTTACATACTGGAAAGAGGATGGATTCCTAGACTACCCAAGGATAACCTTAACCACCAGCTGACCAATATTCACCCTACATCACTTGATTTCAAAAACATGATAGATGTAGCAAACAAACATGCTGTTAAATGTGTCCAGGATGCTATAGAGTATAACCAGCAAAGGTGGGATAAAACCCATAAGGAACCTGATTTCAAAATTGGTGATCAAGTCTTGATCTCTACCACTAACTTTACCAACTTGGGTGGAAATCAAAAGCTTAGACAAGCTTTTGTTGGACCTTACACCATTAATAAACTTCATGGTAAAAATGCTGTGGAAGTAATCCTCAGTGATGAGCTTTCTAGGAAACATCCAGTCTTCCCAGTAAGCCTCATCAAACACTACCACCCAAGGAATTGAGAACATACTCCTTCACCTGCAATACCTGTTACAGAAGAACATGAAAAGTAAAAAGGTAAAATTAGCAAGATCCTTAAGGATAAGAAAGATAGGATCAATGGAAAAGAAGTCAGACTCTACCTGGTTAGATACAAGGGAGAATCAGCTGATAAAGATGAATGGTTGCCTGAACATAATATTCCTGATGGACCTATACACCTGAGGAACTACAGAGCTAACAGAAGGCATTAGCCCAATTTTTTTTTCAGATATAGACAGATCTTGGAGCGGGGGAATGTCAGCTTGCTACTATGTACAGAGCAAAACTGTCAAATAGTAACACAAGCTATGAAAAATAAGAATACCTCAATTAACAAAGTAAGGAGTGAGAAATCCATAAATATTATTACAGGAATGGATGCTTCACCCAAAATTAGGTAGGGTCACTCACTGACCCCACCCTTGAATTCCAAGTCCTTATATTTTTAAAATAATTAAAAAGAAAAGTATTAAAAAATACAACACCTGTATGGCACTTTTTGGCCATTCTAATATTTCACACGTATTTTCACATATTGGGTTTACACCTAAAATTCACTCAGAATTGAGGTTTTGTGTATATTTTAGGAGTTACACGCGGAAATGTGTTATGTCACAATTCCCGCACGCAGCCCCGCATCATTACATAACCCTACATACTAGTAGCAGCAGGTTCCCGCGTACTAGAGAACCGCGCGCAGCTGATTCTGCCACGCACGCAGCGGATCCTACCCCGCGTGCATCTGTACTAACTGATCCCCGCGCCTGGATCAGTCATGACTAATCTGACAACCAGGTACCGCTCAGAAGAGCTAAAACCTAGTTAGGGTTGCCTAGTATATGTAACAAACGGAAATAAACATTACTAATGATCTAAAAAGATCAAAACTTAAATAAAATTAATGAAAATTAAGTTTTAAACAATTTTTAATAATAAATCAAAGATCAAGGACTACCACCTAAATCACTGATCTTGATCTTTGAAGACCACAAAACACTACAAGAAGTGTTCATAAAAATTATTAAAAATTATCTACATGATCAGCAGATAATGGCAAATCATTAAATATTCACATCTGCACGCTTCAAAAAAATATCAATAGTACAAATAAAGGATGATTACAGAATGATCAAATTTACGCCATAACAGATTAACAGATCCTGTGGCTAAAATAGTACAGAAATCCAGCAGATCTAAGGACAGCTGATTGAAAGCACCAAGTGGACATGCTAATATTGCCTTGACTGGCTTGCAAGCCTCAGCCCACAAGCAGAACCCTCTCTATGTGCCCTGAGAAGACCAAAATCACCCCAAAAAGGTATTTATACAGACTTCTTTGGATCCATTATTCCATCATCAGTTACCAGGAATGATTTATTATCAATCAGACACCGTGTCATTGTTAATCAAGGGCTTATATGATGATAAGCAAGTGATTTATGAATTAGTCTGCAGTATTATTATTTACCTATATTAACCAATCAACCATTGAAGTTTAGTCAAGCAATCTACCCCATCTGCTCTGAAACCCTTCCAATTATTCCAGGATTTTCGTGGTGAAGTGCTCAGAGTGAGTGTTACCCTTCCTGTCTAGGCCATTTGTGCTGTTTAAGCCCGGTCATTAGTGGAATAAGTCTTTTCTAAGGCACCCATATTTATTCCAAGGTTCTTAAAATGCCTAAGGAGGCCCCTTGAAGAGAGGTTGCTAGTCTGTAAAGATCCCCAGTAGTATAATACTGTGGCCCCTCTTTTATATTATATTGAAAACCATTTAATACCAAACCAATTAAACCTTTCAACTGCTCTTATTAAATCATTTATTTCAGCTTCTAAGAGTTTTTTATTGGAATAATAATTATTATTATCATTCCAGCATTTTTAGCACTCTATGTAGCTAAAGGACTGCAAGGTTCCTGGTATCAGAGAGCTGACAATCTGATAAAACTATTTTCATTGTTGCTTTATAAAATTGGAAGCCCCTATTTACAAATTTTTCTTCATTTATTTCATATCTCCCTTATATTTTATTTGAAGGAGCTTATTCCAATATTTTTCTACTCAATTTTATCTCTGGTTGTTATTATTATTTTGTGTGATTGAAAGCTAAAATATTTCATGATGAGTTTAATATTTTTTTATTCTACCCAAGTTACTTTGAAGCCAATTCAAATAATCTTATTATCATTTTCCTTTTTCTTTTTTATTAAATTTTTGAATTAATCAAAACTTGATATTTTTGAAAGTTGTTTCATCATATATTTTCTCATCCAAATTCTATTCAAATCTTCTTCAAATAAAAACTCCTTGAAATTACAATTTTTATTTAGATGAATGTTAGCTGCTTTTTTATTCTCTTTTTAATAATCCCAAAATTATCCTCAACAAAAATACAAATTAACTTTTCTTAATTCTTTCATTTGTTTTTCTTGTCTTCACCATTTAAGTCTCCTTGAAATCAGTTTCAGTTTCATTTTATCTTTGCTTCATAAATGGTTAAATTCTCAAAACATACTTCATTTTCAACATTTTTAATACTCTTTAAAGCTGCTCTAATTGAATCATTTTTGGATTTTCTTCAATATTACAATTTTTTACAATGATTTTTAAATAAAGGTTCAGTCCAATTTCTCATATAATCTTTATTGATCTCATTTATTATTTTTTTACATAATTTTATGCTTCTTTGAAGCATTTTACATCTAAGAATTGAAGCATGATTTCTTTATATTTCATGAATTTTTGATTCATGTTTAAATTTACAAGGGTTCCCACCCCTCAAATTCTTCCTTTCAAAATGATTTGCATACTTCTGATATCAAAAGGTGGGAGAAAAAAACTATCCATTACCTCCTAGTCTTCAAAGTAGTGGTTATGATCTTCTAGCACAGGTTATTTTTTAAAACTATATCCCAATTGTAAGTATTCATGAAAAAAATTCCTAAACTTTATTGAATCTCTTGGGCTGTCCTTGGGTGGGAAAACACACCCAGGGAATTGAATTTATGGAAATTTTTTTGAATTTATCATTTTTTCATAAATTGAAATCATTTATCCTTTTCTATTTTTTGAACTCATTGATTAAAAAGGCATGAATTAATCCTGGGCCTGAAATCTTGAGGTTATTAATTCAAGCTACAATTAATATTAATTTGATGAATAAAGAAAATTCCCAGAAATTGATGAGGTATTCTTTAATTTTTCTTAGCATCAATGCTGTGTAAATTTTGGATTATAGCAAAGAATATTAGTGGACAAAGGTTTTGCAGAATGTGATCAAAACTTAAATAATTTGACCAAAATCATTGGCCATAAATACTTCCAAGTTACCCAAGCAGTTCAAGATTTTTTCATTTTACTCCTGACATTTATCTTACCATTCCATACAAGCATACTATTTTATTATCAATGAGTATGGAAGACAATCACATCATTCATGGGAATGGTCCAGATCAGTCCTCAATTGATCATTCTGCTTCACCATCCTGTCCAGAAAACAAGTGGAAGTTATCTTTCCACCAAGCAAAAAAGTAAATTGATAAAATAACAATAGATCAGTCTTTATGAATTGAAAATGAAAATCATGATTAATTTATTCATCTTGTTATGTTTTTATGCTTTATGTCCAAATTGTTTGTGAATATGTCATAAATTTTGAACTGATTATGAGTTAGATCCCAACAATGCCTAATTTACATCAAAATCATAAAATGTTGAGTTTGATCAATCAAGAGATTTCATAATATTATTCCCATTTTCAATTACCATATTTTGTGATAATAAGTTGGCATTCTACCTTTTCAAGTTTGTTCTCAACCAAATCTGAGGTTCTGGTTTTTTAATATTGTTTAAATTTTCCATGTTTTCTCTGTATGTATTTTCATTTTTCAAATTTATTTTTGAATTTTTATATAATGTTTAAGCTTTTGTTACAAAGTTCAAAAAATTCAAATCTTTCCAAAAAAGGCACAGTATGTAAATTACATACAATTTCACCTCAAAAGTGGTACTTCACTTAATAGATGGGGATTTACCCAGCTCACATACATATATAAGTCCTCTATAAAGCACAACTAAGGTTGGAAGCCTAGAGAATCCTCAGGATAATGGAGATTTCATGCAAAATTATGTTATGGCATTCAACTGAGTAGAATTTTATAATAATAATATTTGAAGAAAAAAAATTCAAGTAGAAGTGCTTTCAAAGTGCATGAACCTCAAAATTAAAGTAATTCCTACCATAATATTCATTCATTGTAGCTGAACCTCCCATAAACTTTACAGATTTCCAATACCTAGATCAGCTTTTATTGGAAATTGGAAGGATCTGAGGGCATTTTCACAGTTGAATTTGGCTTACTGGTTTGGAAACATCATTTGAGTGATTGAGTTATTATGCTTCTAGAAATTTTTTAATAAGAAAATTTTGGAATTCTCTTGCAATTTGGTCCAGGAAGAGGAACCTAAAGTACTAAAACTCTTAGGCTTTGAGTAGATTTAAGGTTGTTTTTTCATTTTTTTATTCTCTTCCTTTTTAGAAGGTTAGTTTACTAATAGTTTTTTTATTTTTTTTCTTCTCCAAAAATGAGGAATTTTCAGAAATCTTCTAAATTCTACCTATTTGTGGCTCAAGTTGCAAACAATAAAGGTTATTTATGGTTATGATTTAATTTTTATTTATAATTCCTCCCCAAATAATCAAGTCTTATTTGTATTTCATGAAAATGAGTGAATTGATTATTTTATGGATGGGTGAATGGATTCATTGATAAGTGAATTGATTCTTGGATAAGTGATATGTGGGATATTCTTTGATTTGATTGTTTTTTGAAGGTAACTCCAATGAGTAAATGGGCTTTTGATTGTTGTAAAATATTTTTAGTATTTTGTTTAATGCAATATAATTGAAACTATATATATAAATATTCTAATGGATAGAGGACAGATTTGGGGAACCAATGGGGGAATTGGGGCAGGGATTGATGAACTATAGCTACATCCATTGCTGTATATATTAATTTTGAAACTAGGCTACTGATGAAAATAACTGTGCAATACAGACACCTAAACTCAGTCTAACCTCAGTCTAATCTACTTACCTCAGGAACTTCAACCTCAGGGCTCTGGAGACTTTACCAGTATATCTCCTTCAACTACATATCTCCTCAGGATCTTCATGCCTTACATATCTACATATAGTCTAACCTCATGCATTATACCTATAAACTCTTTTGGCTTGCACATACTTAATCTCTCAGGTTCTGCATATCCTCTAACCTTCTTCACCTTGTCTATCCCATACTTCATTATGTTTTATCCTTTGGGAATCCTCATGTACATCCTATTGCAGACTTTATCACATACTCTCTATACTTAGTACATAGTGTCATGACCTCCATGCACACTTTACATCCTCTCACTGTAAATTTGAAACTTAGAAAGCCAGACCTGTAGCCTAGCCCCAATGTGGTAATCAGCCTAACCCCAATGTAGTAGCATACCTGATCAGTCCTCTCTGTGACCTTGAATGCTCCCTTGTCATCACATATGTAGCCTGATCCCCAAAGCATATTTACCTCTGTTTTATTCCAGCCTCCTTTCTATTTAAGCAGCTCTTCTCTTCCTCTTCCTGATTTTCCCGCAAGAAATCAGTTTACTACTTCTTACTAGGAATCCATCCCAGCAATTTTCATTCAGCACCTCAACATAAATTCAATCCTTCTCTGCTCCTTGTAGCCTCTTCCAGTATCCTTGCCCCCAAGCCTACTGAGAGTAGATTCCCCTCTGTGCCAATCCCTGCTTGCATTCAGCAGCCCTTGCAATGTTGAACTGATTTCTTCCCCAATAACTGCTTCTTCACCAACCACAATCCTTATCCTATTTAAGCAGCATCAAATCTTCCTATTGAGTTGTGGAATTTTTTTTTGCTTTATTTCCTGTCCCAAGATTGAACTTCGCTATCGAGTTGTGGCCATTTTCATTGTACCCCTTACCTTGCTATCAAACCTCCATAAAGGTCCAAATTTAAAATCTAAGCTTCACTTCAACACTTCAACACTTTGACACTTTGACGCTTCAAAGCTTCAATGCTTCAACAATTCAACACTTAGACACTTCAACGCTTTGACACTTTGACACTTTGACACTTCAACGCTTTGACAAGGTACTTCAACGGTTAATTTGACCAATATTTGAGGTAGTCAGGGTAAAATCTTTTTAACCATTTTATTCTTTTTCTATGGTGAAGAACTATTTTTGGGTAATTATTTATCCTTAAGAATGCCCACACAATGTGCTAACTTTTCTCACATCTCTAGCCCCGCTGTCACCCGTAGCTCCAGACGGAGAGTTGCCAATGAACCTACTGACCCTTCTACTCCCAGAGCTTGTGGTAGAACTTTTTCTAACCTGCCAGCGTCAGTGGCTACCACTTCTACTCCTATGGATACTGGCTTCTTGGAGCCTATAACCCAAGTATCTCTTTCTACTATTCCTTCTTCTGACAATGCTAGCCTTCACAGGGTTGTAGGTCAGTTTACAATTCCAGGCTACCATGGCTTGGACTCCCCTGCCTACAATGCCAGCATGGTCCCAATCCTGGCAGAGGAAGAAGATGATGATGAGGATGAGGACCCAGGATTTGATTCCAGAATATTGAGTGGCTTGGATTCAACCTCCCCAGGGAGTAATCCTAGCCCAACTTCTAATGCAACAGAAATCCCTTCATTTTCCCCGGCCACTAACCTTCCTTCCAAATCTCAGGTCCCTTCAACTGACCCTGCTCTGCTGGTCATTATTCAGCAAATGACCACTGCAATGACACATCTCTCTAGACCTGCCGGCCATGAACCTTCTACTAACTTTAAATCCCCATCTATCAATGCTCCAGAAAAATTTGATGGGAAAAACCCAACCAAGCCCAGGCCCTTCCTTCAAGCTTGTGAACTCATATTTTCTAATGATGAAAGGGTTTTTGCTAATGACAGAAAGAAATTATTTGTTACAGTCTCTTACCTTACAGGAAATGCCCATTGATGGATCCAACCTTATCTTTCTCACATTGGTAATCATGAGCCATATTTCATACTTAACTCTTGGTTTCTATTTACTCAACAGCTCCATACCCTTTTTGGGGATTGTATGGAAATCCAACGTGCTGAGAAGGAACTAACCCTCCTTAAGATGAAAGATACTGGTTATGCCACTAAATATATCACTGAATTCAGGAAACTTATGACTAAGGTCTCTGGATGGGGTGATAAAGATTTTTTCTTCCATTTTAGACAGGTACTCCCAGCCAGACTACTGGATCAACTAGCTGGTTATGATGGACCTCAAGAAACCTTGCAAGAACTAATGGAAATTGTCCTTAAGTATGATACCCGCTACCATGAAAGGATACAGGAAAAGTCCTTCAGCTCCCCTCAGACCTAAATACCTGGACCCAGTTCTTCCAATCCTCAAAAATCTCAACAGCCCAGCCAACAAGGTAGGTACAAGGGGAAAGCAAAGGCAACCCCTACCAATTCTGCTCCAACCTATGTTCCAAATCCCAATGTGGGTGAGGATGGAAAACTCATGGCTGAAGAAAAGGCTAGAAGTGAAAGAGAGGGTTTGTGTAACTACTGTGGAGGTGCTCAAAAGTTTATCCTCTGCATAAAACGTCCAGAATTTAACCCTGGCCAAAAACCCACCTCTGGTAAACCCAAACAGGGAAAAGACTAGGTGATGGAAATGTGGTACTCCATGACCATCACCCCTCCAATATTTGAGTACAAAATTTGGAAGGGAAAGAATCTAACCTCACTACTGAAGACTTACATTTTATTTGTTTATTCAATAATCAGGCCTATAGCATACTTGTTGACTCTGGAGCAACTCAATCTGTTATTTCCAAATCTATGGTTTCAAAGTTTTCTCTTTCTCCCAAACCTCTGACCACTCCCATTTTCTTATTTACCTTCAACCCTTCTGACTCACCTTCCCAGGAAATCACTCATAAGGTTTCCTTTAAACTCTCCCTACCATTCTTTCCCAACTTAGAATGGGAATTCTTGGTTGTTGATACACCTCCAAAAGAATATATTATTCTTAGTATTGACTTCCTCAATTTCTGGAACCCGGAGGTCAATTGGAAATTGGGATTTATCAACCCAAGGCACCAACCAAAGTTTGATCATTCCCCTTCTGTTGAACTCTTTTTGGCCACTAATCATCTTATGCCATTGAATCTGCAGATCACTGCTCCTGCTCCCTCTCCAGAATCTATGCACTCACAACAATTTCCTTTGAGTTCAACAGCCACTTTTTTGAACAGGATATTCTTTGGAAATTCTCTGAAATTCTTGGAGGATATAGAGGATGATCTATCTGTTCAAATCTTGCGTATGATTATTTCCACTTCTGACTCTGCCCAAAAGCAGACTACTGCTGAAGGTCTAGATGAAGATGAGGAGACTGATGAAATTGAAACTGTGATGAAGAGAGTCCAAAAAGCTTACCATGCCTTTTTAGATGTTTTTTCCAAGGTTAAAGCTGATAAACTCCCTCCTTACCATGCTTAAAAACACCATATCAAGCTGGAAGGCCCTTTGCCTCCAGTTGGGCCCATCTACCCCCTCAGTCATCATGAGAAGGAGGCCCTACAAGCCTATATAGCGGAAAATATAGAGAAAGTTTTCATTTTCACCAGCACTTCAAGCACTGGAGCACCTTTCCTCTTTGTGAAAAAGAAGGATGGTGTTTTGCGGTTTTGTGTTGACTGTTGCAAACTTAATTCTGTTAATCAAACAAATTGGTATCCTATTCCTCCCATGACTCACTTATTAACAGTCTTTTCCGGTTCTACCATTTTATAAAAAATTGACCTCAGGGGTGCTTACAATCTCCTTTGAATTAAAGAAGGGGATGAACATCTTCCAGCATTCAGAACTCAGTTTGGAAGTTTTGAATATTTGGTAATGCCATTTGGGCTAACAAATGCTCCTGCCTCTTTCAAATGTATTTTTAATGAAATTTTTGCAGACCTTCTAACCATCTGGGTGGTTGTATACCTCAATGATATCATTATTTTTTCCAAAAATCTAACAGAACATACAGCTCATGTGTGTGAAGTCTTAAGCAGACTGTGGAAAAACAACTTATATGCAAAAGCTTCTGATTGTGAATTTCATGCCTCCTCAGTTTATTACTTAGGCTACATTGTCTCCAGGGATGTTATTTACATGGAAAACTCCAAGGTACAAAATATCTTGGACTTTCCACCACCAAAAAAAAAGGCCTTGCAACAGTATTTGGTTTTTTCTAATTTTTATTGCAGGTTTATCATTAACTATTCCAGAAGGGTCTACCTCCTAACTTTTCTAACGGTGTAGAGCCCCCTGTGGTATTTTTTAAATAAAAGTAGCAAATAGCTTGCTGGCAGTCCTTGAAGGGGAATTTAGTATTACTTCTGCTCCTTTGGAGTATTTAGTCTATACTAAGAGTGGTTTTGAATTGCCTGCCCTTCTAGTACTATAGTAAGCCTGCACAATAATTTATTTAAATTAATGGCTGGTTTCTTTGAGACTTAATATAGGTCTCAGATCAGACCTAGATTAGTTATTGATTGATATTGGTAGGGTTTGTTGAAGAATGGACCAGATGTATTGGACTATTGGTTATTTATTGATCAGATATATTTGATCTTAACCAATATCCCAATGTTAAAGTGTTCAAGGGTTTATCAAAGGGATGGTTCAGGAGAGGACCCAAGGATGGGTTTACCCACAGGGGGCTGGGTAGAGGAAAAGGTTGGTGGTTGCTTTTGTTTGTGCTCTCTTTCTTTGTAAGGGTTATTTATTAATTGAAGGGTGGTTCTTCTTTAATTGGGTGCTGAATATTTAGGTCACAGAAGAACCCTTATTCAAGCACCTTTTGGGTGGTTTAATTGGTTAAAGGTGTGTTATAACTTGGTTTCTGATTTCCTGTTTCCTTTATAATTGGTTAACTGATATTTTATCTGGGTAGGTACCACAGATGGGCACTGATAGAGTGGATTTAGCTGGGGTGGTATGAGGATGGGATGTGTGGGGATGTGCCAGATGGCATGATGATACAACTTGGATAGGGCAGAGAGGCCCTCCTTAAATAGACAAATCCTACCTCAGGGGGTGCTCAAGGCTTTCCCTGAGGGATCTCCCTGTTCTGGTGAGGAACAGTGAGATACAGTTACATGAGTCATTTCTTCTGGTTGGAAAAATGTTGTACAGATACATGAGGCATTTCTGCTGGTTGGAAAAACTTGTACAGGGGTCTCCTGCATGCACAGTCTTGCATAAATTGCTGTGTAGTACTGATAAGATGTATTGCTGTGCTGTACTGGTAGTTTGTTCAGTGCTACTTTATTCTACCTACATTTATTGCTGTGCAATACTGGTGGTTTGTTTGGTTCTTCTTAATTCTGGTCCCCCTTCCTCCTGCATATATTGCTCTTATACACTGCTGCACAGCCTCCTGTATTTATTGCTCTTGAATTTGCTTCTTCACTGCCTCCTGTATTTATTGTTCTTGTATCTGCTCCTGCACTTCCTCTTGTATGTATGCTTGCATGTTTGTTTGGTTTTGGTTGAGACTGGTTTGACCTCCTCCTGCATATATTGTTCCTGTATGACTCTCCACAGCATCCTGTATGTATTCTTGCATAGCCTCTTGCATATAGTGCTCCTGTATACCTCTGCACATCCTCTGGTTTGTGTATTTGCTGATGGGGTGACTGGATCTAGACTGGTTGCACTGCCTCCTGGATCTGTATTGCTGTATGTTTATGATGTGATAGGATCTGGACTGGTTGCACTGCCTCCTGAATCTGTATTTCTGTATTTGGATGAGGTGACTGGATCTGGCATGCTTCACTGCCTCCTGTATCTGTATACTGTATTCTGGATGAGGTGACTGGATCTGGCATGCTGCACTACCTCCTGTGTCTGTATGCTGTATTCTGGATGAGGTGACTGGATCTGGCATGCTGCACTACCTTCTGTGTCTGTATGCTGTATGCTGGATGAGCTGACTGGGTTGGTGTATGGTTCTGGTGTTGAGGGTAAACTGTTACTGGTATGTACTTGAGGGTTTGAAAGGTATGTCTTTATGCCTTCCACAGAGCTGTGACACCTGGTTGGGTATGAGTTTGCCATAGTTGAAGGGTTCTTGGGCTGTATCTTCTAATCCATGAGAGATAGAGGGGTACATTGGCTGAGTGACTATAAGTTATTTGTGATTTAGAATCCATTTCTCAGGCTACTTTGAGGGTTTTAGCTGTTGTTACACTAGAAAAGTGAGTCTGATGGCTATAGGACAGGTTTGGTCTACCACAACGGGTTCAGACCCCATCTTTCCTTTGCCCCCAGGGGATCTACAGCAGTTCAAGGACCTCAAATTGGCCTATACAAAGGCCCCTATCCTTTGACATTTTGATCTTTCTTTGAAAACCTTTTTGGAGATTGATGCTAGTGACTATGCCCTAGGGGCTTGTCATACTGACGCCTAAACTCAGTCTACCCTCAGTCTAATCTACTTACCTCAGGAACTTCAACCTCAGGGCTCTGGAGACTTTACCAGTATATCTCCTTCAACTACATATCTCCTCAGGATCTTCATGACTTACATATCTACATATATTCTAACCTCATGCATTATACATATAAACTCTTTTGGATTGCACATACTTAATTTCTCAGGTTCTGCATATCTTCTAACCTTCTTCACCCTGTCTATCCCATACTTTATTATGGTTTATCCTTTGGGAATCCTTATGTACATCCTATTGCAGACTTTATCACATACTCTCTATACTTAGTACATAGTGTCATGACCTCCATGCAAACTTTACATCCTCTCACTGTGAATTTGAAACTTAGAAAGCCAGACCTGTAGCCTAGCCCCAATGTGGTAATCAGCCTAACCCCAATGTAGTAGCATACCTGATCAGGCCTCTCTGTGACCTTGACTGCTCCCTTTTCATCACATATGTAGCCTGATCCCCAAGCATCTGTACCTCTGTTGTAGTCCAGCCTCCTTTCTATTTAATCAGCTCTTCTCTTCCTCTTCCTGATTTTCCCGCAAGAAATCAGTTTACTACTTCTTACTAGGAATCCATCCCAGCAAGTTTCATTCAGCACCTTAACTCCAATTCAATCATACTCTTCTCCTTGTAGAATCTTCCAGTATCCTTGCCCCCAAGCCTACTGAGAGTAGATTCCCCTCTGTGCCAAGCCCTGCTAGCATTCAGCAGCCCTTGTGACAGGGCTGTCCTCACCCAAGTCTCCCCTGATGGATCCAAGCACCCAATTGCTTTTGACAGCAGAAAAATGGGTAGCGCTGAACTGAATTATGAAATACATGATAAGGAAATCCTGGCCATTGCATGGTCCATCAAGATCTGGAGAGCTCACCCCCCTCAGTCTTTCCTCTCCTTTTTAAGTTCTCACCCATCACTTGTCCCTTAAATATTTTATGACCTCTAAAGTCTTGAATTGTCATCAAGCCTGTTGGGCTGAATTCCTATCAAAATTTGACTTTACTATAGCCTATAGACCTGGCAAGAACTCCATAGTGCCTGATGTATTTTTATGTCAAGACAAGATTTATCCCAAAGGGGGGATTCCCTATGCAGAAAAGAATCCAGAAAATGTCAAACAGCTCTTGAAGCAGACTGACTTTGAGCCTTCTAGAATTTTCTTTATTTCTACAAAACAGGTTGATGCACACTTGGAAAAATTAATTCAATCCCAGATCTCCAACAAATCAAACCAACATATTGTTCAGAAATTAAACAAGGAGAAAGCTAAGAGCTACCTCATAGACCCAGACACTGGACTCCTTATTTTCCAAAATAGAATAGCAATCCTCAAGGAGGAGGAACAACTTCAACTTGAAATACTTTGAAAACAACACAACTCCCCTCTCTCTGGTCACCCTGGACAGGACAAAACAATTGATCTATTAAAAAGAGATTTCCACTGGGAAAACATGAATTCCTTTATCAAAGATTATGTTTCTTCTTTTTACCTTTTCAGAAGAAACAAATCCAGTCACCACAAGAAGTTTGGACTCCTTAAACCCCTACCAATTCCAGATTCTCCCTGGACATCAGTCTCTATGGACTTCATCTCACAGCTGCCACTATCCAATGGATTTGACTCAATGTTTGCGGTAGTTGATTGTTTTTCAAAAATTTCTCTCTTTATTAAAACCAGAACTGATATCTCCTCTGTGGAGTTAGCTAACCTACTAATCTCCAATGTGTTCACTAAACATGGACTCCCAACTGACATTGTCAGTGACAGAGGATCTTTATTTGTTTCTTCCTTTTGGAAAATTGTATGTGAAAAATTACAGATAAAAAGAAATCTTTCCAAAGCTTATCAACCTGAGACAGATGGAAAAACAGAAAGGGTAAATCAGATCCTAGAACAATTTCTTAGGATGTATGTCAGTTATCACCAAGACAACTGGGATACCTGGATCCCTCTAGCTGAATTTGCCTACAACAATTTCACCCATACTTTCACCAAGCAATCTCCACTCTTTACCATTTATGGTCAAGATACCAACTTTGACAGCCTGCATGTAGTAGACAACCAACCTGCAAGCCACTACATAACTCAGATTCACCAGAATCAGAAACAACTAGGAGTTGAACTGGGAAAAGTCAATGGAAACTTATAAGAGATATGCTGACCTAAAAAGAAGTAATTTTCCTGCCTCATTTTCTGTTGGAAACAAAGTTTGGCTCTCTTCTAAAAATATCAAAACTAATCTTCCAACTAATAAGCTTTCAGAGAAATGGTTAGGTCCTTTTTTTATTATAGAACAGATTGGAAAAAATTCATTCAAGCTTCAACTGCCTCAACAGTGGTCCACTATTCACCCTGTTTTCCACTCCTCCTTACTCAAGCCATATCAGGACAACTCACTATCCTCCAGGCACCAACCACCAACTGAACCAGTAAAAATCAATGGGGAAAAAGAATGGGAAGTGTCTCAGACATTGGACTCAAAGCTTAAGAGGGGGAAATTATTTTACTTAGTTGAATGGAAAGGCTTCCAGAATTACAAAGAACGCACCACTTGGGAACCTCACTCTAACCTTACCAACTGCCCTACTTTACTTCAGGATTTGCATACACTCTATTCTTTAAACACAAAATTATCCTCAAATTAAACAAAAGAAAATCAATTTCTTCTTTCAAAAAAAATATATAATATCAAAAAAAATATAATAGTAAAATGGTAAAGCTAACAAAAAATATAAAATAAAATAAAGCAAAAAATAATAACAAAAAACTCTTTTATAAAAAGAAAAAACTGTTAATTTATATAATATTTTCTCATAAACAAATTTTCAGATAGCTTCACACATCAAATCTTCTAACTCTTTCACTCTAGAAATCCATGTATTTACCAATTTCAATTTTGTAACTTGATAAGAATTAGGACCTCTTATAGTAGTCCCCAATTCAAAAGTATGAAAAGCCAAATCCAAGATATCAGCTAGTCTTTTCTTTATGTCTGAAATCTTCTTCTTTCTAGCCTCCAATAATCCATACTTCTCTCTTATTTTTTCACTACCCCAAACTTTCTTCAAACCTTCCTGTAAACTTGAATATAAATTCCTAGAATTCCTACTATAAACTTCTAATGATTGATTGACTTGATCTTCATTTAAAACTGAATCTTCTCTAAATCTCTTTCCCTCCATCATCTCCAACAATCTTTCTCCATTTTCTATTTCCTCCAACCAAACTCCTTCTTCATTTCTCTTCTCAATTCCCTTCTTTCTGTTTCTTCTATCTTCTACAACCTTCATCTTCACCTCTAAGTCCTTCATCTTACTCCTCAAATCTTCTAGCTCCAAAGATTCATCTGATCTACCCCCTTCTTCAACAATGGCTTCTCTCTCTTTCTCTTTACCTATATCTCTTATTTTTTCTCTTTCATCTTCCAATTCAATCACTTCCATCTCTTAACTTCCCTTGGCATCTTCATCTTCTTCCTTGCTTCAACACTCATCTTTGACGCTTTGATGCTTTGAAAACCTCCTTCAATGGTTTGATGGCCTACTTTGATGCTTTGAGGGTTTGATGCTTTGACAGCCTCCTTTGATGGGTTTGACAGATTTCACCATATCTCTATTTCTTAGTCTTTTTAACGGGACCTTGACCACTTCATTTTCTGAGTCTGTGTGTGGGGTGCCCAATCTTATAAAAACCTCCCCTCACTCTTCCTCTCAATGCCTTGACGTACCATCTATTTCCAAAAGTCTGGTTCAATGCAAAATTTCCCTCTTCTCCTGCGCCTTCTTCAACCTGTCCTGCATCAATAAAAATATTAAAACCCATATCAGCACTACAACACCTCCCACATAGGAATCTGGAAACCCTTAAATGAAGATTCATCCAATCTGGAAAAATAGGTAAAAGTCATTGCATCATCATCTGGAGCCTCCTTCACCTCAAAAAGTTGGCTCTTCTCCAGGACCCATAAGGTTGGCCCCATGGACTTCCTTCCTTGCTTATCCATATCACATACACTTCCATATTGTCTACACCTTTCACACATGGAAGAGTTATGCTTCAAACTGGTGGTACAGATTCTTCCAAGATTGATGCATCTGTCACAGCTTTGGTAATATTGTTGGACTGGATGGTAGTTGTTGGTCTTCTCCATTGGGTAGGTTGGTGTAGGTGATCTGGTGAAAGGGGATAAGGATGGTAATGGGGTGGATGGTGATGATGGTTGTGGGTAGGGGGAAGGAAAGCTCAAGTTAGACATTGCTGAAGAGATACCTAGATGGCCTCTTCAACCTCTCCTTTTATGGTCATCAGGAGATGCCCTCCTTTTAACCAGGGGGTACTGTCATACTGACACCTAAACTCAGTATAACCTCAGTCTAATCTACTTACCTCAGGAACTTCAACCTCAGGGCTCTGCAGACTTTACCAGTATATCTCCTTCAACTAAATATCTCCTCAGGATCTTCATGACTTACATATCTAAATATAGTCTAACCTCATGCATTATACATATAAAATCTTTTGGATTGCACATACTTAATCTCTCAGGTTCTGCATATCTTCTAACCTTCTTCACCCTGTCTATCCCATACTTCATTATGGTTTATCCTTTGGGAATCCTTATGCACATCCTATTGCAGAATTTATCACATACTCTCTATACTTAGTACATAGTGTCATGACCTCCATGCAAACTTTACATCCTCTCACTGTGAATTTGAAACTTAGAAAGCCAGACCTGTAGCCTAGCCCCAATGTGGTAATCAGCCTAACCCCAATGTAGTAGCATACCTGATCAGGCCTCTCTGTGACCTTGACTGCTCCCTTGTCATCACATATGTAGCCTGATCCCCAAGCATCTGTACCTCTGTTGTAGTCCAGCCTCCTTTCTATTTAATCAGCTCTTCTATTCCTCTTCCTGATTTTCCCGCAAGAAATCAGTTTACTACTTCTTACTAGGAATCCATCCCAGCAAGTGTCATTCAGCACCTTAACTCCAATTCAATCCTACTCTGCTCCTTTTAGCATCTTCCAGTATCCTTTCCCCCAAGCCTGCTGAGAGTAGAGTACCCTCTGTGCCAAGCCCTGCTTGAATTCAGCAGCCCTTGTGAAAAACTGCTGAAATAGAAAAAAAAGTCTGTTTCTGAATTCATTTTTTAGAATATGGATATAAATGGAATACATTCCTGCAAATTATTCTGTTAGAAATTGCAAAGTTTCCATCAGTTAAAAAGAATACCCAGAGGGAATAATAATTTGGTTGTTCCCAAATGTGGATATACATTGAATGGCCCTAAAATCCCCATCTGAACCAATACTTTACATTTTAATCATGCTTCACTGAGTGACATACATTTTGTTTAAAATTTTCATGTATTCTTCTTCCTTGTTATCTTCATTTGTTTCTATCAATGTTTTTTCAAAAAATATTAAGGATAGTAGAGTGAATAATAAACTATTTTTTGTATCCTTACCCTCCTCTTAGCTTTTACTCCTGGAAGATAACCAGCAATATTGTCAGCCTCCTGGATGCCAAGACCCTTGCTATACTTTAGCTACCAGAGGTGACAGAATAAATAATAAATATATTACTTAATGAATGCAGCAAAAATCTGTAAAATATTTGGATAAAGCTTATTGCCAGGTTAATTGGTTTGGATATAGTTTAATGTTATAAATCAATATAGATAAATTGATTATTAAATTTTTTTATGGAGGGGCCACAATTCTATTGGGGATCTTTAACACCTCTCTTCAGGGAGTTCAGTATGAAAACATGTAGGCCTGGTTACTTTGGAACCTTTAGTTTAAAGGATATTTTTCCCAAAGATAATATCTATATAATATACACGGTGGAGTGGAAGGGCTTTGTAAAAAAGCTGCCACAACAGAGAAAGGATAATAAGACTTTCTGGTATATTATTAAATCCTTTGGGTATTTGTTTGGGATGTGCACTGATGGGTTGAACCTGTATACTGGGGTTATAATGTTGTTCAGCTGTTTAGATTGATAAAAGAGGGTTGAGGACGGATATTATTAATCATAATAAAACCATAAATCACTTACTTACCTCTTATAGGTATTTGATTACCTTGGCATGGTGTCTGGATATAAATATTGTTAAGTTATTTGCAACCATGGATCTGCACAGACCACCAACACCACGACTTTAGCTCAACCCGTTGCCAAATCTTGTCTCAAACTCTGATAATAGATTACTAACCTGCACGGATTGCCAATGCCTCAAATTTAGCTCAACCCGTTTTCAAATCTTGTCTCAAACTCTGATGGAGAAGAGTCTGTTTGGTGGCCGGGTTGAGTAAGTTTATATACATGATGATTTTGTCTATTAGCATAATGTGCAAATTATGTCTATAGTTGTTGTATGTATATAGTTATGGTTGTGGGAATATTCAATTTGTGGAACATGTGTTTACCATCCATTACACCCCCCCTCACACGTTTCACAAATTGAGCCTTCCCAATGCAAAGGTTACTCATTGCCGTACCCACCTTATTGGGACCCAATCGCTTAGTGAGAAGGTCAGCCAGCTGATTGTGTGTGCTGGTCCAATGGAGATCCACCTTTTTATGGGGCACAAAGTCATTCACAAAGTAGAACGCCCAAGACAGATACTTTGTCTTCTTCTTCAAAGAATTGTCACTTGCAATCAAGATGGCGGACTCGTTGTTGCAGAGGATAGTGAGCGGGGGTTTTGAAATGAATGAGACAATGTTTGCCAGGTAGGCCAGTTGCTGGGTTCCATTGGATAAAGCAACGTACTCCGCAGCGCATGTTGAGAGGGCGACTACGGTCTGTTGCTTGGAGCCCCATGCCACAACGTTGCCAAAGTACTTAATGATGTTTCCAGAGGTGGATCTCTTGTGTTCACCTCCCCAACTCGCATCGCTCCATAGCTCCAGGCCAGCATTCCCTTTTTCATATACTAAGCCAACAGTACGCATGTGCTTAACAAAGCCTACCAACCAGTCAAGCGCTTTCCAGTGTTCCAAGGAGGGTGAGCTTGTGTATCGCAATAACAAGTTGACCGGGTAAGACAAGTCTGGACATGTCCCAGCGGCCAGGTACATAAGGGAACCAATGAAATGTTTGTACCTGTCAGCATCTATGGGTTCACCTTCATTCATCGCCAGCGTCTTCTCAGGGAGAGGGCTCCTCTTGGGATATGCATCCCTGTGATAATCCTTGATAATCTGACTCGCAAGTAGGTGTTGGGACATACTGACCTTCCCCGGCTGACAATTCAGGGTAATTCCAACAATTTTCTTCGGGTCTGACTGCCACTTCAGCTTGACGCGTTCCTCCATGCCATTGCGTAGCAGGTCCATAAGTTGCGCCGTTGAAGCAACAACAAATCCGTCATTGACGTGCATCCACACAATGATGAACCCCTCACCTTTCTTCAAAAGGTAGAGGTAGGGCTCCAGTTCCTGCGCCACAAATCCCAGTTTGGACATCATGCAATCAAATAATTTCCACCAACAGCGCGCTGCCTGTTTGGTACCATAGACTGCCTTCTTCAACCGCATGACAAAGCCTTTCCACTGTGGATGTACCTCAACTGGCGGTTGGACGTACAATTCCTTGGCAATTGGACTGTATAGGTATGCCAAACTGACATCAAAGCTGGCCATTGGTAGATTCATGTTCATGCTCATGGATATAAGTACCCGGAGGACGTTGAGGCTTTCTGTGGGCGCATATGTTTTGTGAACGTCAAAGCCCATCCTTTGATTGAAGCCCTTCACCACCAGTCTCAATTGGTTCTCCAGTAGAGGCCCAAGTTCATCTAGTTTGTTTTCCAAGACCCACCGCATCCCAAGGACCTTCATCCCTGGGTGCGGTTTGACTGGCTCCCAGACATCTAAGTGATCAAATTTATCCACCTTGTAGGTAGCAGACGCAAGCCACTCCTTCCCAAATTCACCACGTAGAGCCTTGGGGAGCAACCAGGGGAGATAATGGTCAACCTTCACTGGCATGGATTGCACAAATTTGAGTTTGGCCTTGGCCACTTCATTGGTTGGTTCTTGCCCAAGACAAAGGGTAAGTTGATTCAGGATAAAATCTACGCTGGCCTTATCCGGTTCAGATTTGACTGGCAACCGCTGAAAATCTGGAAATATTGCCAAGGTTCAGTGAACAACCCTCCTCTCCTCAGGCAACCAGAACAGCCAGCCCGCTCCTGCTTCTGGATACGCAAGCAGCTGACATAGTTGTCCGCGCTCATCCAGCTTAGATTTTTGCCTTTCCTTTGGAAAGTGAACAATTGCTCTAGCACCAAACGGAAAGATGGCATTTGGGTCACATTCCAGGCCAAACAGAGCCTTGATGGGAGATCCGCCCTTGCTACGCGAGTTAGGTATCCTATTGTGGATGTGGGTAGCCGTGTGGTAAGCATAACTCCAATATTGCGTTGCCATGCAACTTTTGTTCAACATTGTCCTTGCCACATTGCCTATCGTCCAATTGAACCTCTCCGCTTCCCCATTTTGTTCAGATTGGAACGGTGGGACGGTTGCCAGACAAATCCCCAGAGGTTTGAGTTTTGCTCTAAGTGGACCAATGTACTCTGCTGCATTATTGGACCGGATATGTGAGGGGAAAATCCCTACGGTGTTGCAGAGGTGTTCAAACCAGCTTAGGATCTTCTGGGGTACCTCGCTCCTGGACTGCAATGCCGCCCCAAAGGTGTACGTTGTGGCGTGGTCGCGGAGGGTTAGCCAGAACCTGGCCCCGTTCAGGTCTTTCTCAAATGGGCCAACAACATCAGTCAAACACAGTTGCAGCGGGCCATAGCACGGTATGTTGGAGCCAGCACCCAGTGACTTCTGATCAATTGACTTTGAGATGGCGCATCTTTTTCAAAAGTAGGATTTCCAGGTCCCCCTTGGTTGTTTATCAAAATGGGATTCCAGAAATGACTTGACAACTTGTTCAGAGGCATGACCTAGCCTCAGGTGCCATACATATGGATCAAGTGAGGGTTTCTGTGTGACTACTCAGCAGACGGGTCCATACAAAGGGGTAATAGTCCAACAGAAATTCTTAAACATGGTTTCAAATCTACAGCCATTGGTGTTGACAATGGAGAGTTCAGTACCATTGTGTTCCAGCTTCCACCCACAGTGAGCAAGTCTGCCTGTCAACAAGAAGGTCCCCTTCACGCCCTCGCACAGGTATACCTCATTCACCTGGAGTAGCCCACTCTTGGTCGGCATCTTCAACCTGCCCACGTATTGTACAATAGCCAAATTTGAAGGGACAGCCATGGTCAGGTTAATTGGTGTCTTCAACTTCTCAGTCACCTCAAAGAATGGTGATACGCCACTTACGTGCGCGGTTGAACCAAAATCCAACAGTACCTGTCCTTCAGAGATAGTCTTGACATCCAGTTGTTGGACATGCGCGCCAGGAGTTGGTACATTCATTGGGCAAGGAGGGGGGACATATCTTGATCCCCGGTCTGCATGGTTCCCAGGCGGCGGGGGAATGACTCCCAGTCAAACATGGTCCCAAAATTCATTTCAATCCGCATACCAGCGGCCAGAATTTCCGCAGTAATGACAAGAGTAACCAAATTTCTTTAGCAGCAAGCCAGTTTGCACCTTCCCTTTGAACTGAGAAGCCTTATCAATTGATAATTTAGTTTGAACCGTTGCCCAATGTTCATTTGTTGGTGGTGTTTGTCTGGCGGGGGGAATGTATTTCCCAGGCCGGTGGTTGATGGCTTGCACGGACATCTTGACATTGGAAGGTAAGGTTCCCGCCGTAAGGTTCAACCGGGACTTAAGCTTGTTCAAGCATGCTTGGATAGCTGTTGAAACGTCCGTAAAGCTAGGCGGGACGCAAGAGTCGTCCAGGCTGTGCCCAATGGCGTATTCAAAGTTCTGAGAGTCCACGCCAGGTGGGGGTGTCGCGCTAGCCTGGACTACTAACCCGTAGAACTCGTCCAGGGTCACCTCAACCCTAGTCAGGTCTGCAATGATTTTGTGCCATCCGGCAATCCAGAGGTCATCCAAGCCGGACTTGTCATTGACTGCTGCTAGAAACCAATTGATGATGGCCAGCTTGTGGTGGCAATCAGATTTGCTACACTTCTTTTTCAAGAGGTCAACTAGAGATTGTGCATCCTCAGTCCCCGACCCTTCAACAACGCTCAGGAGAGTGTTGTCAATGGTATTTCTCAACAGGATTGTGATTGATTCCCGGTGATTGCGACTAACCTGGTTGAACGCATTTGGATCATTCATGAAGCTGGAGTCACGTCTAAGTGCCCGTTGTAGGGTCCTATCAATATCACTCTCCCACTTCAAATAGCTGGAGCCATCAAACATCAGGATGGTTTTCTTGGGATTCATGGTGTTGTGGATTGTCACAGGATCCTCAATGAATTTCTTGGTAATAGGGTTGGCGTTGTAGAAGTTGCCATTATGGGTTGCAAAGTGTGGCGCTTGATTACGCTCAGATTGCTCAACCTGGGTCTGCAGGTTGGTGATGATCTCCAGCAAGAGTCTATCGTGGGGCCGCTCATGCTTGTCCGTTCAGGTACAAAGCAACCTTCTCTTGCGGAGTTGAAAGATGAGTTATCTAAATCCCGTCTATTCCTGGCCTCTAAAGATGAGTTGCTATCCTCTAATATGCTTTGGAAAGCTGCCATCCACCTACCGGTGGTTTTCAACACGTCCTACCGGCGGTCAACTCAGGCTGAGATAAGGTTATGTTGCAACAAAGTTAGGTTGGCCAGCTTTTAACCTGTTAAGTTCTTTGCAACCATGGATCTGCACGGATTGCCAATGCCACGACTTTAGCTCAACCTGTTGCCAAATCTTGTCTTAAACTCTGATAATAGATTACTAACCTGCACAGATTGCCAACGCCACGACTTTAGCTCAACCCGTTGCCAAATCTTGTCTCAAACTCTGATGGAGAAGAGTCTGTTTGGTGGCCGGGTTGAGTAAGTTTATATACATGATGATTTTGTCTATTAGCATAATGTGCAAATTATGTCTATAGTTGTTGTATGTATATAGTTATGGTCGTGGGAATATTCAATTTGTGGAACATGTGTTTACCATCTATTACAAATATAACTGGGTATCTGCCCATCAATATCCTCAAAAGAGCTCTTTATTTATAGCTTTCATGTGTTTACCATCTATTACAAATATAACTGGTTCTCTGCCCATCAATATCCTCAAAAGAGCTCTTTATTTATAGCTTTTGGAGTCCCAATATTATCCTTCTCAGGGGTACAGGGGCTCAAAGGGACAGACACTGAGGCTAGCAGGGTAACCAGTGGTAGCCTGTCACGTGTTCTTGGTGCTGTAACATGGGTAGCATCTAATTCCACAGGGTATGGGAATTATTCTATTTCATAATTGATGTTTGGACGTGTGAATAACACTAATCTGTCTTTTTTATTTATTATTTAATTAATTAAACTTAGTAAATGTTCCCATTAAGTTAATAATTATTTTAATAGACATTCCTGCGGATATTCTGATGTCAGGTGAGTTCTCATTATGTATTAAATATTTGGAGTAAAGTCATGATATTGATTTTACTCCTTATTTTCAAAATTCAGTTGATTAACTAAAATAATTACTTAAAAATGTAATTCATTGGTATTCATGTAATATTTTTACATCATAAGTTTTCTTAGTATTTCACAAAAATGTTGATGTCTAGAAACTCTCATAATAGTATATTAAAGTATTTCAATATATTTTTAGAAGTAGTCATTATCTTATTTTTGACATTTTTGGTACTTTGAATTATATTTAATAAAAAATATGTATAAAGGTTATTTAAGTATTATTATATAATTTTATGTATTTTTAGACTATCTACTATCCACAGGAACATTTATTACATATTTAGAATGTTCCCATGTAGGTTGTAGCATGTTTATGTGGTACCTAGGTTTCTCAGGCCGCCTGTCACTTTGTCAACCCATAGTCCTGCAGCTGCATACTTGTCAGAGGCCCTGGGCTGCGTACACAAGTTTGACAGAGTGACAGAGCTGTAGCTCATCCGCACCTGGGTGCATTGGCTGCCGCGGCTGCGTGTGGGAATTGTGACAAAACACATTTCCGTCTGTAACTCCTAAAATATACACAACACCTCAATTCTGAGTAAATTTTAGGTGTGAAACCTATACGTGACAATACAGGTGAAATATTTAATTGGCCAAAAAGTTCAATAGTGGTGCTGTGGTATTTTGGTCTTTCTTTTTCTTAATTATTTAAAAATATAAGGAGTTGGATTTCAAGGGTGGGGTCAGTGAGTGACCCTACCTAATTTTGGGTGGAGAATCCATTTTTGCAAAATATTTATGGTTTTCCTTCTCCTTCTTAGGTTAATTTTATTATTATTTTTATGTTATTTCTGTTACTTTTGCAGCTTGCTCTGCAATAGTAGCAAGCTGACAAATATCATCAAATTCAAGTTTTTGGCGGGGTATCAGAATACTGGCTCCAAGAGAACCAGTCCAGCTTTTCCAAAAAAAGAAAAGATAAGAAAAAAACTATGTGGCTGTACTGTTGGAATGACACAGGCAACCGAGGATGTGATGACAACCAAATTCCTACACTCATCTCCTGCCTAAACTTTGTTTATCATCTGGCATCAAGTTTCCCCAGGGGCTTGTATCCACTCACTCTATGATACTTGTTTCAATACTTCCCTCTTTTCCTCAGTCATTTTCTTGTTGTGCGACTCATCATACCTGCCACTCCCGCGCACTTCTTCATCTCATCTTGGGATTGTTCCTCAGTCCCATAACTTGCCCTGACATTGCTCACCTTCTCGCTGCAGTCAATCAATAGGTTTGCATCTATTTTTCTTGTTTCAACGATTGCCTACTTTGATCTCCTCTGTTCTGTCTGCTAGTCTGTTGCTTTCCAGAACCTGATCACTCATCTTCCTGTCGTCTCAGGCATCAATACCTGTCACTCTCAGGTACATCATCTCATCTCGTGCTCGATATCGCTCACCTTCGTGCTCATGTGAATTAACATGTAAAACAATTGCAATGATGAACCAATACCGCGAGCTTAAGAATTGGGATTTTAAGAAAAATAGTGCTACTAATTAGCGTATTTATTTCGCTCGGGGGCTTCCGGTAAGGGAATTCCGTGGTTTGTTTTTGGAGCGAAACAATATTTCCTGTCATTCAAAGCTGGGGCAATGGGCGTAAACCAGGGGGATATGACCGGTTAACAGCGTTGAGGATTGAGGTTTACCAGAATAAAATCCGTTGAAATTGAATTACGTAAAAAAGGTGAAGAATGATGCAAAGTGATGGACAAGTTTTTCAAAACACTTTGAAAGTCCAGAGTTCACTTGTTTCAATGCTTATTTATCATTAGGCGCAAGAGCCTGGATAACATAAAAAGGTCGCTACCTGGCCGGGCTAGTACGCGCTGGAAAGGTGGAAGGACAGATGATGCGATGAACTTGGTGGATTGGAAGGAAGCTCGACCAAAATGGGAATCAAGTTGACAACTCCACCCCAGAGTCAAGGCAATTGGAGTCCTACATAGCCCACCACTCATTGACGAGTTCGGATGGAGGACAGGTCTTTGCACGTGTTGCGGCCAAGAGAATCGCATTAGAAGGGTTTTGTGAACGAGCAACCAGTCTGGCTTGTGTTAGCTGAGATAATCCAATGCCGATTTGTAATCCAGGATTAGCGTCTTTCAGCCCTCACAACGACATAGAGCAATCAGAGGTTATAGTCTGACTTACGTTTACCCAGCGGACAGCAATTGTCATTAAATTGCTGTGGAGTCATACCCTCGCACAGAGGGGCTTAATTAAGAAAATATGGCAAGTAAGACGATCAGGACACTCTAGCGGCCAACATGATCTGTACGAGAATCATGACTCACAGTAAGCCTCGACACATCCAGTGAATTTATCTGAGCTCACGGTGCCACAATTGACGAAAACAGCTGGCCTGAAACCACAACCGGCCTTGTCCGGGATAGCTTACAAGGTTTGGGCGATGAGCTGGAGAGAACTGGCAGCAAAACGGAATCATGAATGCAACGATATGTAGCACTTACGAACGCCAGTGTCACAGCACTTGATCTGGAATTGCCTCTGCGTGTAGCCCTTGCACAGTGGAGCTGCATGAGACACCAGATACTCAGGTTCCACATTAGTGAAATAAGACTTTCATCAGTGGGGCCAGACGTCTAAATCTGAATTTACACTGACCGTTCGCATCCACACACTGATCAAAGTAGCTCGCATCAACTTGACCGCAATCTGTTGCAGCAATTAGGCCAACTTTAGACAAGATCAACAAGCCCGCAGAAATTGAAATGGCGAGGAGCATGGTGAGAATGAGTTGGTCGGTGAGTTCGACGGAAAACAAGGTTGGTAATGTGGTGATGAGTTCGTCCTGGTGGTAATTAAGATCACAGCGACGTGGTCAACCAATCGCACCACTAGCCCGGACAGCGCGGCAAACCGCATGTAAATAGCGATTGGTTGGAAGACTCATATAATGATCATCAGACCGATTTTGCATCTGTTCGGCGCTGGACGGCGAGGTGGTCTGATTCCAACAGTAGCAGAAGGCTCAGACGTACCTGATGGTTATATCACTGGGGGTGGTCTGTTCCGCTCCCTCAGAAGAGAGCGCCAAAAGCTTCGAAGATAAGTAGATGCGATGGGACTAGGTAGGGCGCAATCAGGGCTAGGTAGCTTGGATATTTATTTTGGACTACCCGATCCGTGTTAATTGACCCTGGGCTTCGCTGTGCAGCCCGCTCTCCCAAGTAAAATCGAACATGGATGGTCGTGGCTGGTTCCGGATTTAAATATGTAGCTCTTCTCTCACGCAAGCCCATTACTCCGAGCGAGCAGTGAAGCTCGTGAAGCTCCGCGCCTGACTATCCCACCCTGCTCTTCTTTTAGAGCGGCACACGAGGAACCAAAAGATGTTGGTCATGATAGGTGGTAAAACCCATGGTCCAACCATCGTAAGTGCTGCATTGCTTATAGTTTATATACAAGGTTTTATGCATAGTTGTATGTATGCATATGTAACCTACTTGTGGTTACAACAAAAGACACCTCTATGTAGAGGATTTTGGAACCCATGATTGTAGTACCAACCATAAAGAGCGTAGGTATACATAAGTATGTACTTAAGGTGTGTGTGACATGGTTTGGTGAGAGATCTATGTGACTACTGTTGTGACCTACGTCGGACCACTCATGCTTGTCCGTTCAGGCACAAAGCGGCCTTCTCTTGCAGAGTTAAAAGACAAGTTGTCCAAGTCTGGTCTGTTCCTGGCCTCCAAAGATTTGTTCCTATCCTCTATGATGTTGCGGAAAGCTTCCATCCACCTACTGGTGGTCTTTAACACGTCCTGCCGGCGGTTGACTCAGGCCAAGATAAGATTATTGTTCAACAAAAGATGGTTGGCCGGCTTTTAACCTATTATATTCTGTTGCAACCGTGAATCTGCACAGATTTCCAAAACCACAACTTTAGCTCAACCCATTTCCAAATCTTGTCTCAAACTCTGATGATTGATTAATAACCTGCACTGATTGCCAACACCACAACTTTAGCTGAACCCATTGCCAAATCTGGTCTCAAACTCTGATGAAGAAGAGTCTTGGGTCAGCCGGTTGAGTAAGTTTTATATACATGATGATTTTGTCTATTAGTATAATGTGCAAATTATGCTTATAGTTGTTGTATGTATATAGCTATAGTTGTGGGAATATTCAACTTGTGGAACATGTGTGTAGAGATCATTACACTATATATACTAAAAAGATTGGGTGCTGCACCCCCAATAAATATTGGTGTTGTTTGCCTTGGGTGCGCAGAACCTGTTCATTTCCCAGTGTTGAGGGTGCATGCCATGCATCTGAATGTCAGTTTTGTTTTTTTCAATGTATTTTTTTTGGAGTGTCTGCTTTTTTTTCCCTCCATGTGAAAATAGAAATTTCTGCTTTTTTATGTAGTTTTTTTTCTGCAGGTTTCTGTTTTTTTGACCCCATGTGAATATATCTCAATGTTTTCTTTTTTTTTGAATGTAACTTATTTTCTTTTTGTTTTCTTTCTATGTGTCTGCTTTTTTTCCCTCCATGCAAATATACATTTATCTGCTTTTTGAATCTAATTCTTTTTTATGGTGTGCACTTTTGTTTTCACTCCATGTGTATATACATATTTCTGCATGTATGTACTTATGAATAAGTTTGGGTCCCCTTTTTTCCCCATTATATATATCACACAACTCCATGCATAATCTTCATGTACTTATACAACATAAGGTTTATGTCTGCTTTTTTTTTAAAAAGTATTGCACACACCCATGTACATAACTACAACACCTTCAGTTTAACAGGGGGATGTAACCAATAGGAACACCTTCAGTGTAACATCAAGGAGCTTCAAGGTATGTAACAGACAACAGTGTAACAGGGGGGATGTAACCAGGGAGAACACCTTCAGTGCAATATCAACAAGCTGCAAGATATGTTACAGACAACAGTGTAACAGGGGGATGTAACCAAGGAGATCACCTTCAATGCAACATCAAACAGCTTGAGTGTGATTTGTTCTGCATAAATACCACCTGCTATTGCATTTCCTCATCTTGACACACCCCAAGCTACATTTTTTATATCTTTGATTCCTCTGCATAAAACAACCATGTGTCATTTTCCAAATATACATAGAAAAAACTCTTCAGTTCCTTTCATGGTGCTTCAAAAAAATTACACCACTCACATTGTCATCATATTCTTCACAATTCTTATTACCATCACTTGAGAAGTCCAACAAGATATGATCATCCAGATCTTAATCATTAATTATTTCTCAACCCCCAAATCATGAGTTTGTTACAGTTTGATCACCATCCAGACACTATTCTGTTTCCAATCATGCTCAACATAAAAGTTTGATACCCAATCACATGTACAAAAATTCTCAGTAGTGGATCCATCATCCATCTCATCAGTTAAATGGCCAACCTTTTCCATACAAAATCCCAATATAGTAACACAGGTTTGAAAATCAAAACCCATAAATGAAATATTTGGATTGAAAAAGGGAAGAAAAAATTTCATAGTATTCCAGGAAGAGGTCTGCCTCATGCTCACTGTCAGCTTGCTACTATTACAGAGTAAGCTGCAAAAGTAACAGAAATAACTTAAATAATAATATTAATAATATTAACCTAAGAAGGAGTAGGAAAACCATAAATATTATTGCAAAAATGGATTCTCCACCCAAAATTAGGTAGGGTCACTCACTGACCCCACCCTTGAAATCCAACTTCCTATATTTTTAAATAATTAAGGAAAGAAAGACCAAAATACCATGGCACCACTATTGAACTTTTTGGCCAATTAAGTATTTCACATGTATTGTCACGTATAGGTTTCACACCTAAAATTCAGTCAGAATTGAGGTGTTGTGTATATTTTAGGAGTTACAGACGGAAATGTGTTCTGTCACATTTCCCGCACGCAGCCGTGGCAGCCAAATGCACCCGCGCGCGGCTGAGCTACAGCTCTGTCACTCTGTCAAAGTTGTGTACGCAGCCCCGGGCCTCTGACAGGTACGCAGCCACGGGACAAAAGGTTGACAAAGTGACAGGCGGCCTGAGAAACTTAGGTAACGCGTAAACATGCTACAACCCACATGGGAACATTCTGCATATGTAATAAATGTTCCTGTGGATAGTAGATAGTATAAAAGTACATAAAATTATATAAAAATACTTAAAGAACCTTTATATGTATTTTTTATTAAATATAATTCAAAGTACCAAAAATGTTGAAAATAAGACAATGACTACTTCTAAAAATATATTGAAATACTTTAATATACTATTATGAGAATTTCTAGACATCAACATTTTTTTTTAATACTAAGAAAACTTATGATGTAGAAATATTACATGAATACCCATGACTTACATTTTTAAGTAATTATTTTAGTAAATCTACTGAATTTTGAAAATAAGGAGTAAAATCAATATCATGACTTTACTCAAAATATTTAATACATAATGAGAACTCACATGATATCAGAATATCCGTAGGAATTCCTATTAAAAGAATTATTAAATTACTGGGAACATTTGATAAGGATGACTAATTAAATAATAAATAAAAAGGACAGATTAGTGTTATTCACACATCCAAACATCAATTATAAAGTAGAATGATTCCAAAACCCTGGGGAATTAGATGCTACCCGTGTTAAAAAACCAAGAACACGTGACAGGCTACCACTGGTTACCCTGCTAGCCTCAGTGTCTGTCCCTTTGAGCCCCTGTACCCCTCAGAAGGACAATATTGGGACTCCAAAAGCTATAAATAAAGAGATCTTTAGAGGATGTTGATACCCAGAGACACAGTTATATTTATATCCAGACACTGTGCCAAGGTAATCAAATACTTATAAGAGAAAATTAAGTTATCTATGGCTTAGTCTGATTAACAATATCCATCCTCAACCTCTTTTTATCAATTTAAACTGCTGAACAACCTTATAAACCCCAGTATACAGGTTTAACCCATCAGTGCACATCCCAAACAGATACCCAAAGGATTTAATAATATACCAGTGAGTTTTATTATCCTTTCTCTGTCGTGGCAGCTTGGTTACAAATTCCTGCCACTCAAACGTGTATTTTATATACATATTATCTTTGGGCAAAATATACTTTAAACTAAAGGGCCCAAAGTAACCAGGACTACATGTTTTCATACTGAATTGCCTGAAGAGAGGTGTTAAAGATCCCCAATAGAATTGTTTCCCCTCTATAAAAAAATTTAATAATCAATTTATCTATATTGATTTATAACAATAAACCATAATCAAACCAATTAACCTTGCAATAAGCTTTATCCAAATATTTTACAGATTTTTGCTGCATTTATTAAATAATATATTTATTATTTATTCTATCACCTCTGGTAGCTAAAGGATAGCAAAGGTCTTGGCATCTAGGAGGCTGACAATTGGGGGTCTGGCCGGGAAATATTCCATTTTATTATATTCAATACCTTGGACCAGACATTTCATGTAACATTAAATCAAAGATAAATTTATCCGACTTTTTAACCATGATTCATCATTAAATTCTTTTTTTGAAACCAATGCAGAATTAATAATCTATTCTTTAAATCTTTTAAAGATAAGAAAAGAAGAATATATTAAAAATTATGAACCTACTGGTTGGGAAGCTTCAACTCAAGCTGAGCAACTTAATATCTCTTCTGCACCTAAAAACTGAGATAAAATCCTTGAACAAGAAGATCTTGAGAGGGGTATCAACTTCCAGGCCATATCAAGAAAAAATAAAGCTTTGAAGAAATAATGTAGAAATTACTTTTTAAAATATAAAAGTAAGAAACTTGTATTACCATATTATTTTTATTAAAATTATATTAATATATTTTATTTACCAATACAATAACCTTTTACCATCAGTGAACTCTCTTATACCAGAAACCACCACCACTGGAACTGATTTATTGGACCAAGAAGTCCCAGATATCTCTAGACGCCCTGACAATATTGATTGGATGGGCAAAGGCCTCATTGGGACACACCAAGACCCCATAGGATTACCTTTTAAGGACCAATTTAATCCCAATAAAGTCCTGGTACCTTTGAATATCAACTTAAGTGAGTTTTAAATAAAACTTATTCTTACAGATTTTTTCTGTAGAAAAATACTTATATTTTATTCAATATGAATAGACATAACACAAGAGCCTCAGGGAGAATTCCCTCCTATGAATCTTTGCCAGGAGCCCCCAGTAACCGTGAGACCACCAATAATGACAACCATGAGGTGACTGGAACCCATGAATCAAATGTTGATGGACAAGGAACAGCCCCAAGTACTTCTGCAATCCCCCAACCTCGAGCTGGAGAATGTAGTAGAATTAAGCCCCCCTCCATTACAAGAAGATTCCCTGCAGCCACCTCAGCAGACCTGGCCAAGGAAGCCAGGATCAAAGACTTAGTCAGAGAGCACGTGAAATATTGGGAAGAGTTCAAAGAAGCCCAAGCCAAAGAGGACATGGTATCTATGAAAAAGATAATCTCCCAGGTAAAAGCTACCCAGATAGCTCTTCAGAAAATGATTCCAAGGAAAGAGGTAGAATCCTATGTAGAAAAGTGGAATCCATGGGATCAATTAGCCCAACTGAAAGGCAAAGGATCAGGAAAGAAGATATCTTCTTCCCATCCAAAGCCAAAGGGAAAGAAGAATTGGGATCAGATAATATCCTAAGCTCAAAAGTGGAAAGAGGTGTACAACAATTAGCCTCTAATTCTGAACCCAGTAACTTGTCTAAACCAACCTCTGATGTAATTACTTCCCTTTCCAATGATATGCGCCATAATTTCAAGATTGCTTGTGGAAATTTAGATGGTTTTTATACCCAGATGGATAAATTAACCTCAGTAGTAGCCAAATTAATTAATAAACAAAAAAAATGTAGGAATGGAAGATATCAAAGAACATACAGAACAATTATTGGAGACAATTAATCAAGGTAAAATCAGACAGACTCAAACAATTGAGAACATTTTATCAGGTATCCAAGAAGATTTTATTATGTTTTTTAAAACTTTCAAAGAGGGATTGGTAACTACCACTAACAATTCCATTCTGTCCCTTAGTGAGAAATTAGGTCTGCTTAATAATAAAGTGGACCTGCAACTTAATATGATCAAGAATGATCTTAGAGACTTAAAAGTCGGCCCAACCAACCCCTTGGGGAGTACCACAGAGGAATCAAAGCCTCCCAGAAAAACAACTACTCCTTATGCACCACCCTTACTAGGAATGAATAGGAGTGACACCTTCAGGCCTAGTCCCAACCCTGAAATGGAACAAGCCCTCAAACTTTTACCCCCTAAATCTGAATGGCCTAAGTTCTCCAGTGAAGGAGAATCCAATCATATAAATTTCATTAAATTTATTGACTATACTATTGGCTATTATGACTTACCAGTAGCTATAGCTATAGTTAGGCTGCCCAGAATATTTGAAGGAGTAGCTTTAGACTGGTTTATCAGTAAAAGAGAAGAAGTAGGATCCTAACCATGGAATTCTTGGAAACGTCTAATTAAAGAACAATTTGGTTCTAGAATGTGGAAAAGAAAAATGATGAAAAATTTCAAAAATTCCTCATTTGACCCCTCCAAGGATAAGCCTCACAAATGGTGCTTGGAAAAGAAGAGAAGACTAGATTTCTTCTATCCAGACGCTGATAAAGAGGAAGTAAATGAAAGACTCCTCAACTTGTGTCCTGGAAATCTTAACCATAGTGTAAGATGCAGGGTGAGTATGGATGCTGACTTACCAAATCTAATCAATGTTTTAGAAAAAGTCATAGACATGAATGGGTTATCAAAGAAGGTTCCTTCTAGACCTAAAGAGAAATTCAACATTAAAAAAACCAGATTACAACCCCCTCTGATAAATAACTCTGATAATAAGAAATCTAATGAGAAAAGGGACAAAGAGAGAATAATGTTAAAATACGTACACACTTACGCGGGTGCTACGTATAAGTGTAATCCAAATGGGATGCACAAATGGGCCTCTAAGGCCCATTGGACACACACACGGACCATACGGGCCCATGTGGATGTCACGGATTTGGGGAAACTGGCCTCAAAATGCGTGAAATAGGCCTATTGGTACACGGGCCCTAACGGGCCCGGTGGGGTATATGGGCAGATACAGCCAGATGGGCTTGTATGGGCATAATTGGGCCCAAGGTTTATTTTGGACATACTTGGCCAGACGGACTGGCCCGCCAAAGTATGTTTTTCTCAGTTTTCGGGCTTGGGGCGGCCCATTGGGGCCGCCGCCAGTGTCGCGGCCCACCCGGGGCCGCTGCCCGCGCCGCGGCCCGTTCGGGGCCGCCTGTGTTCCTCGGCACGGCCCACGCGGGGCCCGACGGCCCGCGCGGGGCTGTTGCGCGGCCGAGGGATCCCGCGCGGTGCGATGCCGAGCGGGCCCGGCTGGTCGCGCCCGGCGACCAGCGCCGCGGAGCCGGGGCTCGCGGCCCCGGCTCGCTCCCCCTCCCCTCGCTCGCCGTTGCGAGGGGGATGGGGGCGGGCTGGCTGGGTTGAACCAGCCAGCAACCGGCCGCGACATCGCGGTCGGTCAGGGCAGGGGGGACCTGACCACCCCCTTGCCCAGGGAGGTGGCGTCGCCGGCCGCGGTAGTAGCGACCGGCAGGTGGGGGGGATTTGATCACCCTCCCACCTAGCGAAGCGATGCAGAGGGAGCGAGGGGCGCTCTCCCCCCCCCTTTACCGAGGGGGAGGAGCGTCGGGCTGAGGGGACCTGATCACCCCCAGCCCAGTCCTTTTCCTAATGACGACGCCCTGGGGGTATCGACCCCCAGGGCCCCTGGTGAGGGGATTTGACCGCCTCCACCAGGGATTTGAGAGAAGAAGGGGGGGGGGCGGCATGTCCGCCGGTTACACCCCCCCCTAGTGAGGTTGAAACCGGACCCAGGTGAGTCCTGGGTCCCACCTGGCCCATTTGAGGGGCCAGGGGCTGGATGCATGAGGCAACCAGCCCGTAAGTATGACAATGAGGTCATCAGGACCGGTTGTAACAGACAACCGGCCCAGGGGATTGAACAGCAAAGGGGCTGGTTCAACCCCGTAACGGTGGAAACACCAGAATGGACCGGAATAGGCTGGTCGTAAGGGTTCAGGGACTGATGCCATGTGGGCTGATGTAGTCCAAACCAAGTAACAAGGCTTGTAGAGCCTGTAGAGCTCTTTTGGGGCGGAAAATTTGCCTTTTGGCTTGTTGTATCATGGGCTCACAATAGGCCAATCTTTTGTACTTAAGGAGCTCTTCTCCCTGCTGTTTTCCATCATTCATTCATCATCCAATCGAATTCATCCAACATATTGCCCCATTGTGAGAGCCCCATTAGCCATTATTGACACACAGTGTCCAGCATTTCTTTTGCTTTAAATACTGCTCATTTGCCTAAGCTAATTGCTGGCCATAATTATAACAAATAACTGGAACTTGTTGGAATTGTAACAAGGCAGGGCATATGGGACAAGACTGCCCTTTACCAAAAAGAAAGGTAGCAGTCTTGGAAGGGGAGCAGGAGGTTGAAGGGCATCAGAACTATGAAGATATAGCTGATACTGAAGGATCCCTTTCTGAATGTGAATTGATCCTGACCAACCCTGTTAATTTTATAGAAGGAGATATAGGCACTTCTATAGAAATAAATAAAATCCATGGGGACTCTAGTTTGCCCCAAAAATGTGATCCCACCATAATTCCTAGACATATCATGGATGTTAAACCATTAAAAGTTAAACTTATGAGTGGTAAGAGTTATACTACTGGTCAAACTTGCTATGCAACAGGATTTTATAAAGACAGACCTATAAGGTTATAACTGGATAGTGGAGCTTTCTGCTCATGTGTCTGTACAGAATTCTTAAACAAATGGGATACCAATTGGAAAGAACACCTTCTGCCGGTCCCAAAAGCCAAGTTTAGCTCTTGAAACTCTACCATGAATGCTATTGGAGTATGGACTTCTCCTATAATATTACCCCATATTAAAGGATATTTGAGAATAAAAGTGGAATTTGTGGTATTGCTCAAAATATTATGCGACTACCTGATAATAGGTAATGATGCTTTATGTCTATATGGTATAGATGTGTTCCAGAGTAAAGGGAGATACTTTAAAGTGGGTGGTAATTGGGAGAAGAAGTTTAAGATATGCACCATCCAATCTAACTTCCCCTCCTCTGCTTATCAAAAGCATTTAGAAGACTTTCATCAAGAATACTTCTCTCAAGCAGCTCTAAATATGAAACTTTCTCAGGAACAGAAGAAAGATATATTGACAGTCTTCTTTGAGAACCAAAATCCTTTTTGTACTAAATATCATCCCATTGGTGATATCAAAGGACATGACATGGTATTAAAATTGACTATTAAGCCTCCTTATCCTCCAAATTTAAGAAGACCACCTTATCCCTCTAGTCCTAAGTCTAGAATAGCTCTTGAGGAACATATCCAAGAACTGATAGACTTACAAGTGTTAAGGTAAGTAGGGCACAATGAGCAGGTAGATGTGACCACACCTGTAATCATACCTTGGAATAATGACAAGTCAAGAATGGTAGGAGACTTCAGAATCCTAAATAATTATACTCAAGAAGATTGTTATCCTATACCCCGCATTGATCATGTTCTACATAACTTGTCCAAGGCCAAATATATCACTACTCATGGATATGCTTAAAGGTTTCCACCAGATACCTATAATCCCTGAAAGCTGAAAGTTTATGAGAATAATCTGTCATTTGGGGATATATGAATATCTTAGGATGCCCTTTGGTATAAAGAATGCCCCATCACACTTCCAAAGAACTATGAATACAGTTCTAGTTACATACATCAGACAAGGATGGATGATGGTATATATAGATGATGTTATCATATATTATGATGATTGGGATACTCATATCAACCAAATAAGATTAGCACTCCAAACTATCTCCAAAGCAGGATTAAAAGCATCCATGAAGAAATGCAACTTTGGATATGGAGAATTGAAAGCCCTAGGGCTTATAGTCTCTGGTCTAACTCTAGCTGCTGATCAAAATAAGATAGCTGCTGTCATGAACAGACCCAGGCCTCAAAATAAAACAGAGTTACTGTCTTTCATTATTTCTTGCAGTTATTAAAGACAATACATACCAAAGTTTGCTATGATTAATAAAATTCTGTAAAAAATATCCAACAAAAACACTTTATTTGAAATGACACATGAGAGATTGAAAAACTATGAGGAACTGAAAATAGCTATGACCTCTACTCCTTTGATCAATCAACCAGATTACTCCAAGCCCTTTAAACTGTACATTGATGCCTGTATGGAAGGGTTAGGAGCTGCTCTACATCAAGAAAGAATAGAAGAAGACAAACCAGTGGAGAAACCAGTACTCTTCATATTGAGACAGATCAAAGATACAGAAAAGAGATACGGAACCAGTCAGTTGGAATGCTTGGCTCTAGTATGGGCTTTAGAAAAGCTACAATATTACTTAGAAGGCACAACTTTCCAAGTGACCACAGACTGTAATGCCGTAAGAACTCTCATGAACATGAAAGCCCCCAGCAGACATGTGCTCAGGTGGCAAATTGCTATACAACAGTATAGAGGTCAGATGACTATAGTGCATCAAGCTGGAGCTAAACATCAGAATGCAGATATTCTGAGTAGGAATGCTTTGCCTAATGAGTCTAGTAATCCAGAATATGACCCTGAGGATGAAGATATCTTTCCTATCTTGAACATCAATCTTTTTGCATTAAATGCTCCAATCATGGGAATCCCATTATGTGAATTAGATACTGCTTTCTTCAATCTAGTGAGGGACAACTACTCCCCTGAAATCAAGCTGCTTATGACCATTATGGAATGTGAATCCCCAGAAGCAGCTCTGATAAATAGTTTACTAGCTTCATTACTTAAACCCTATAAAGCAGGAAGGTTTACCTTTTGGGATGGTCTCCTTTACTACAGACACCAACATTCCAGTGTATTAGTACTAAGCAAAAAACAAAATATACAACACATACTCCAGGAATCCCATGAAAACTTTTCACCAGGGCATCTATCCACTAAAAGAACCTTGGAGAAAGTAAAACAAAATGCTTGGTGGATAGACTGGAAAGAAATTACAATTAAGTATGTTTCTAGCTGTAAAACTTGCTAAAATCTAATAAACCTACTGGAAAAAGTTTTGGACTCCTACAGAAGATCTCCGAAACCAAACATAGATGGGAAATCATTAACATGGAGTTTTTTACTGGCCTCCCCCCTGGAGGTACTCATTCATATAACTCTGTCCTGGTTATAGTTGACAGATACTCTAAGAAGGCAAAATTCTTACATAAACACAAAGAAGATAGTGCTATGGATGTAGCTCTACTATTTTGGAACAGGATCATAGCTGATGTTGGTATACCCAAGATTATAATCAGTGACAGAAGACCCAAATTCACCTCTGAATTTTGGAGGAATCTACATGATATACTGGGTACTACTCTAGCATTTTCTACAGAATACCGCCCCCAAACTGATGGATTAGCTGAAAGAATGATACAGACCCTAGAAGATATTTTAAGAAGGTTCTGTAGCTTTGGTCTAGAATACAAAAACTCAGACGGTTATTTCCATGATTGGGTAAGCCTATTCCCAGCTCTAGAGATGGCTTATAACAGCAGTAAACATTCTACTACCAAAGAAGCCCCTTACATACTAGAAAGAGGATGGATTCCAAAACTCCCTAGGAATAACTTAAACTATAACTTAGTCACCATTCATCCAACATCTCTTGACTTTAAGAAAATGATAGATCTGGCAAATAATCAGGCTCAAAAGTGTGTAGAAGAAGCAGTAAAACACAACAAACAAAGATGGGACAAATCACATAGGGAACCTGAATTTAAAATATGAGATCAGATCTTGATATCCACTAACAACTTCAAAAATCTAGCAGGTAACAGAAAGATAAAGCCAACCTTTGTTGGACAATTTGTTATCAAAAAGATGCATGGAAAAAATGATGTAGAAGTAATCTTGAGTGAAGAATTATCATGAAAACACCCAGTATTTCCTGTTAGCCTAGTAAAAAACTTTCAACCAAGAGAAGGTAGCAACCTACCTCCAGCAATAATCCCAATAGAACCTGAACCTGTTAAAGAAAAAGGGAAAGTCAGCAGGATATTGAGAGATAAGAAAGAGAGAGTGCAAGGAAAAGATGTTAGACTATACTTAGTAAGATACAAAGGAGAATCTGCAGACAAAGATGAATGGTTACCAGAAAATAATATACCTGATGGACCAATACATCTTAGAAACTACAGAGCCAGAAAAAGGCACTGAAACACAAATGGAATGAATTTTTCCCAACATGCTCCAGATTTTTCAGATATGGCTATATCTTGGAATGGGAGAATTTCAGCTTGCTACTATTGCAGAGCAAGCTGGAAAAGTAACAGAAATAACGTAAAAAATAATGATAATAATATTGACCTAAGAAGGAGTAGGAGAACCATAAGTATTATTGCAAAAATGAATTCTCCACCCAAAATTAAGTAGGGTCACTCACTGACCCCACCCTTGAAATCCAACTCCTTATATTTTTAAATAATTAAGGAAAGAAAGACCAAAATAACACGGCACCACTATTGAAATGTTTTTCCAATTAAATATTTCACATGTATTGTCACGTATAGGTTTAACCCCTAAAATTCAGTGAGAATTGAGGTGTTGTGTATATTTTAGGAGTTACAGACAGAAATTTGTTCTGTCACACTTCCCGCACGCAGCCGCGGCAGCCAATGAACCCGCGCGCGTCTGAGCTACAGCTCTGTCACTCTTTACAAGTTGTGTACGCAGCCCCGGGCCTCTGAAAGGTACGCAGCCACAGGACTATGGGTTGACAAAGTGACAGGCAGCCTGAGAAACCTAGGTACCCCGTAAACATGCTACAACCCACAAGGGAAAATTCAAAATATGTAATAAATGTTCCCCTGGATAGTAGATATTCTAAAAGTACATAAAATTATATAAAAATACTTAAATAAGCTTTATACGTATTTTTTATTAAATATAGTTCAAAGTACCAAAAATGTTGAAAATAAGACAATGAATACTTCTAAAAATATATTAAAATACTATGATATACAATTATGAGAATTTCTACACATCAAAATTTTTGTGATATAATAAGAAAACCTATTATGTAAAAATATCACATGAATACCCATGACTTAAATTTTTAAGTAATTATTTTAGTAAATCTACCAAATTTCGAAAATAATGAGTAAAATCAATATCATGACTTTACTCCAAATATTTAATACATAATGAGAACTCACCTGACATCAGAATATCCGTAGGAATGTCTATTAAAATAATTATTAAATTACTGGGAACATTTACTCAGGATAATAAATTAAATAATAAATAAAAAGGGCAGATTAGTGTTATTCACACGTCCAAACATCAATTATAAAGTAGAATAATTCCCATAACCTGTGGAATTAGATGCTACCCGTGTTACAGCACCAAAAACATGTGACAGGCTACCACTGGTTACCCTGCTAGCCTCATTGTCCGTCCCTTTGAGCCCCTCTCCCCTCAGAATGACAATATTGGGACTTGAAAATCTATAAATAAAGAGCTCTTGAGAGGATGTTGATACCCAGAGACCCAGTTATATTTATATCCAGACACCATGCCAAGGTAATCAAATAATTATAAGAGATAAGTAAGTGATTTATGGCTTTAGTCTGATTAATAATATCCGTCCTCAACCCTCTTTTTATCAATTTAAACTGCTGGACAACCTTATAAACACCAGCATACAGGTTTAACCCATCAGTGCATGTCCCAAACAGATACCCAAAGGATTTAATAAAACCAGTGAGTTTTATTATCCTTTCTCTGTTGTGGCAGCTTGGTTACAAAGCACTGCCACTCCACTGTTTGTTTTATATACATATTATCTTTGGGCAAAATATCCTCTAAACTAAAGGGCCCAAAGTAACCAGGACCAGGTGTTTTCATACTGAATTTCCTGAAGAGAGGTGTTAAAGATCCCCAATATAATTGTGTCCCCTCTATAAAAATATTTAATAATCAATTTATCTATATTTATTTATAACAATAAACCATAACCAAACCAATTAACCTTGCAATAAGCTTTATACAAATATTTTACAGATTTTTGCTGCATTTATTAAATAATATATTTATTATTTATTCTATCACCTCTGGTAGCTAAAGGATAGCAAGGGTCTTGGCATCCAGGAGGATGAAACTCACATCTTGGTATTTCCTTACCATGATCAACAACCAAGAAAATCTGACTAAAATGGCATGATTGTTTGTGCAGAGCTACCCAATCAATTCACACAGCCAAAACAATTTCAAGCAATTGAAAGACACATGATATCTGTCACATGTGGTACTTCAAAAATGAAAGAAGCTTGCATCAATGATGGCGAATGCAAGGAGAAATAACCCAAAGCCTTCTATCCTGAAACAATTGTTATTGAAAGCAGTTGTCCAATATATAGAAAATTCCAGGATCAAACTACCATCTGACTGAGGAGGAATCATACAAAGTTCCTCATTGATAATTTGTGGTTTGTTACTTCAAATCCTTACCTTATGGCAAAGCACCAATGCCACATAAATTTGAAGATATGTGAAGCTATCTTGGCTGTTTGATAGATCTATCAATACAATTTGAAGGGCCATGATTGTGTTAACATTGATTTTAATGAAGACTTGGATCAAAAAGAATATTTTGAGGATTAAAGATGGGAAGCTCCTCTAGAGGCATGTAGGAGAGTTTTCTCATTCAAAATTGTTTTCTATCCCACCCTCATTTTCAGTAAAAACAGTTATGACAAGTATAGAAGAAACTGGAATGGACCAATTTTTTGATGGAGGAGGAATCATAAAAACTTTTCATTAATGAATAATTTAGGTTTCCTCACAATCCTTAGATTTTTGCAACTTACCAATGCCAAATAACTGCAGAGATATGTGAAGGAATCATGGCTTTTGAATAACTCTAAAAGTAAATTATTAAGGGATATGCTAGTCTTACTGTTGATGTTGATGCAAATTTGGCTTAAATAGCCTAATTTATGGATACACAACATGAGTAGCTCCTCCAAAGACACATATCAGGGTTTTTAATTTTAAGTTTTTGCTACTTCAACTTCTATTTTAAGACTGAATATCCATCCTCCTTTCCCAAAAAAAAGGTTTTATTTGAACCAGATGAAGTCATGAATGAAGTTCTTCAAATATCAACACAAGTAAAAAATATTCTTACACAATAATTCAAAATAAATGGAATTGAAAGTTTTTCATGTAATAGGGAATATTTGGACTTTTCATCATACTTCAAATTTCATCCACTCAGAAAAGATTGCAGACACTGTCAGATTGGTTATTAAATCAGCAGAATTTATACGATTCAACCTGCAGATTCAAAAAGTTAGGTTCTCAAATTATTTTTGAAAAATTCTGTTGGTGCTACTTCATTCAATAACCTAGAGCAAGTCAACAGAATTTCTTATGAAATTTTCAGAGATGAATCTTTTTCCAAGTTTTTACTTGAGAAAAATCATCATATAGAAGCAAAAATGCAAAATTCTGATGAGGAGATTCACCGTCTCAAGCAAAAAAAGTTTTCTGGAATTCTATTGGCACTTTTTCTGCCATAAATCTCACTTTTACCATGAAACTCATGCTTCAATTTCATGGTAGATATAACAAAACCACCCCATGTATTATAGGGCAATCTTAGATGATTGTGAGAGCAAAGGAGAGGCTGAGTGCAAGGGCAAGTGTGAGGTAGCAAGGGCTAACTGCAAAGTTCAAACTTATGGTGGAGTAACTTAACACACAGTAAGAGGGATGAATGTTCCAATGGAAGGGAACCAAACCCAAGCCCAATGTGATGACTGGATTTAGCAAATGCAAGAATGCATGAAATTAACTAACTGAGGAGACAATCCCCAGGAAAGCGGTGTAGGCTTTATAAGGTAATCCAAAATGACTAGATACAACCTGATGGACGGCAAACTACAGTTACAAGCAATGAGGCAATGAATGTTGTGAATGGAGTACAAAATGAAATAACAGTATGAAATTTTCTGAGGTCTTAGTGTAAGTGCAAGATAATAGAGGGAAAATGTTTTGGAGTGTAACAGTTGAGACATCAAGGAGTGACTTCAGAGGAAATGAAAATATGAAGATTTAGTTTATGCAGGGTAAGGGACTAGTACATTTGCAAACTATACAGTTGAGGTGGCTTGACTAGAGTGGGTGCAAACTAGCAAGAGCATGTGACTGGAAATGGGAACCCAAGGCTTATTGATACCCAGGGTGAAGGAGTGGAGCCCCAATGGATGGTTGACTGAGGTAGAGTTAACTGCAAGGTTTGCAAGTGGGTGCTGAGTCAGTTGCCAATGATGGAAGGTCATTATGCAAGCCAGAGTTGGTAAGCGGAAGGCACCATTGATGTTGTGCTTCTATTTTGTCACGCATATGGACTGAGGTAGATGGTACTGAGGAAAAGGGTATGTCAAAGTGGGAGGACAATAATCCTTAAGATTGAAGGGTGAAATTTGCCTGGGTATAAAGACGCAAGCTCCTGCATGCATTCAGAAAATTTTCCCATCAATTCCAAAGTTTTTACAAATACTGTATTCCCATTCATATTACCTATTTGATCTTAAATAGATTTATAATTAATCATGTTGTCTTTTTCATTCTGCCATTGCAAAAACTGCATTCAAAAAAAAAGCAATGAATACCTAGTAACGCCACGCAAGGTATCCGAGGCAAGTGCAAACAATGCCGTTTGCGCAAGGTTGCTTGCACGTTCCCTATAAGTAGCAAGCTGGTTGTGGATGCCCCAGCAGTGTCCGGAAGGGAGATGCAAAGTTGAAGGTCCACCCCGCAAGTCAACTACCATATACCGCCAGTGCCAGAGATTGATTTCTTAGGTATTCAGAACCCTGGTAAGTTGAGGCTTAGAGACTAACAATAAGTAAAAAATAAAGAAAGGAAATGGAACTAATATAATTTTTTTTTTGGTAGTACTGCCACAATTTTGGCAATATACCACTAATAAACCTCCCCGCCGCCACCATATACTGGGTTAATTGGGTTTGAAGTGCGGAGTGAAGGGCAAGCCAAGGAAGCACAGACAGTCAAGCAGGCAAGAGAAGAAGGAAAAAGGACTGAAAGGGAGGTGGAAACAGAGCAAAGGGAGGAAAACAAAGAGGAAGGAAAGGGGATAGAAGGAAGGAGTGGAATGGAGAGGGAGGTGGAGGAATGGAATGGAACGGAAAGGGATGAGATCAAGGGCCAAGATGAGGAGAACTGGGTACAAGTTGAAGGGCCAATTGAAACTGATTCAAGGCAATTGACTGGAGATGTTGGGGGAGGTTATTCAAGGGGCCAAAGGAAGAGAGCTCACAAATAACTCATGGAGGAAGGTGGATGGAATACCCACCCAAAGAAAGTTTGGAATGCAAAGTGCAAGGAGATCTTTGAGAGACACCTGGTCAGGCAAGTGATAATCTTGCAAAGGCCATATTCTTTGGAAGAAAACAATAATTTGGAAGAATTTAGGTTGATGGTAGAGGAGTTGAACAAGAATTGGGAGAAAGCGGAGAGAGAAATAAACAATTGTTTATAAAAATGTATTTTTTAATCTTATATATATATATATATATATATATTATTATTTTTATAATTATTATTTTCAAGGGAAATAGGTTTCTTATTTTGAAATAGACCGTGAAGGGATAAAAATTGTGAAAAGAAAAGGGGGATAAGTTTTTTAGAAATAAAAATGAAATAGAATAAGGAAATGGGATGAGATTAATGGGAAGGAATGGGATGGAAGCTATGATTGGCAAGTTTTTCAAGGGGAACTTGCATGGAAGTCTTGAACCAAATTGGGAGAGTTGCAAAGGTGATGGGCTTGTTCCCACAAGGTGAAATCTTCATCAGACTGGAAGCCAGCCCATTCAACAAGGTATTGAAGCTTTCCTTGGCGTAACCTTGAATCCAGGATAGGGCTTACTCCCCACTCTAACTGATCTTGGACCCTGACCGGTTCAGGAGGAGGATGAGTCTTGCCTGGGTATAGGAATCAAGCTGGCTCTAGGCAATAAAGGTGAAAGACCAGGTGTATACCTTTCCATTTTGCAGGTAAGGTGAGTTTAAAGGCATTAGGGGAGACAATTGATTTGACTTTGAAGGGGCCAAGCTTTATTTCAGAGATTTTACAATTTGGGAAAGTACTGCAAATATTTCAAGCATCAAGCCATACCTGATCTCCTACTGCAAAGGTTGGGGCCAAAGTGTAAAGCCAATCTGCTTGTTCCTTGTAGCCCTGGTTTGCTGCTTCAAGGTTGATTCAAAGTTGCGTTTGAAGGGATTGGATTTGATTAAGGTAATCAATAGCAGGTTGAGAAGGTGCTAAGTGAAGGGAAGAGAAAGTTGGATTTCTACCATAAAGAATCTGGAAGGGAAACTGCCTTGTGGAGGAATGAGTAGAGTTGTTTTAGGCCAATTTGGCTAATGGGAGCCATTGCAACCAGTTGTCCTTTTGGTAGGAGACATACATTTGGAGATACTGTTCAAGGATCTGATTGACTCGCTTGGTTTGACCATCTGTTTCTGGGTGGTAAGCCATTGATAAATTGTGAGTGATCTTCAAATGTTGGCAAAGCAAGGTCCAGAAGCTAGAGACAAACAAAGATCCACAATCACTAACTATGTTATCAGGGAGACCATTCTTTTAAAATACATATTCTATGAATAAATTAGCTAAGTCTTCAGAAGAGGCCATCACATTACTGTGAAGAAATAAACCCATCTTTGAGAAGAAATCTACTACTACTAAAATAGCATCATAACCACTAGAAATAGGTAATTTCAAAATGAAATCAATAGAAAGCAAGTGCCAAAAAATTGGCAGAATTGGAAGTGGCTGGAGCAGCCCATACTTCCAATGTTTCAAGGACTTGTTCAGATTGCAATCATAGCACGCGTTAACATAGTCTTTTACTTCATTGGTCATACCAGGCCAATAGAAGTCTTGTGCAATCAATTGGTAGGTTTTATCCTTCCCATAATGAACAGCAAGCGGAGAATCATGCCTTGACTTGAAGATATCTAACTTAATGCAAGGATTATCTGGTACTACTATACAATTTTTTTAAACTAAATAATCATTTTTGTCAATACTATAATCACCATCTAATAAATTTGAATTATTGCAAAGTTTGCTACACTTTAGGTTGTCAAGTTGAGATTGTTGTAGTTTGGAAGCTAGATCTCAAAGGTGAGTGATGATCAAACTGAGTCTGGCAGATTAGTTTTAGAAAAATGTCCTAACTTTTTCAGGGTTGTTGTCGGCAAAGGTGCTCCTCCCTCCTGGGTAAACGTTGTCCCAACATGATAAAGCATGATGAACTACCTCTTCTTTCCCAGGACAGTATGTGATTGCAAAGTTGAACTCAGAGAGATATTGGCCCAACGTTCCTGTCTGCGTGTAAGGAATTTTGAGATCATGAAATATTTCAAAGAATTGTGATCAGTTAAGACCTCAAAAGGTTCCATAAGACTCAAAAGGTATGAACACCATTTATTCAAGCAATAAAAAATTGCAAGAAGTTCCTTGTCATGAATCTTTTAATTGAGCTCTGAAGCAAGAAATTTGCAAGACTCAAAAGCTAAAGGGTGAAAGAGAGAAGAAGAGGAGAAAAACTGCAAGATTACTCCTGCAATTGCATAGTTGCTTGCATCTGTTTCTACAATAGTGCAGGCTAGCTCATTAAAGTGAGCAAGTATTTCAGCAGTGGTAAATGCTTTTTTCAGAGATTTGAACTCCAAAGCAGCATGTTATGTGAAAACAAAATGAGTGTCTTTTTGAAGAAGGTTAGTAAGGTTTACCGTTTTCTCGGCATAATGCTCAATAAACCTTCTGTAAAAATTACTGAAACCAACAAACACTTGAAGGGATTTAAAAGAAGAGGTGAGGGCAAGTCCAATATGCGCTGGCTCTTGGCTGGATCCATCAATAGTCCTTGCTGCAAGAATATGATACCTAGAAATTGAAGAGAAGTAGTATGGAATTCACATTTAGAGGCTTTTGAAAACAGGTCATTCTTGCAAATTCACTGCAGAACCTCTTGCACATGTGCAATGTGATCCTCAAGAGTTTTTGAGGAGACTAGTATATTGTCAAGATACACCACAAGATATTTCTCTGCAAGGTCAGAAAAAATGTCATTGACCCAATGTTGAAAAGTGGAAGGAGCGTTGCAGAGGCCAAAAGGCATGACAGTATACTCATAACTGCTGAACCCTGTTCTCATTGCATTAAAATACTAATGACCTTTTGCAATGCAAACTAGGTTATAGGCGCCTTGAAGGTCCAACTTTGAGAAATAAGCAGCTCCATGGAAGAGAGTGAGGAGGTGCAACATAGGCAGTACTGGGTAGGAATTCTTCCAAGCTACCTGGTTCAGTTTACTATAGTCAACAAAAAGGCAAAGTCCACCATCTTTCTTTGGGAAAAATCAGACAGGTGAAATAGTGTTCAAATTGCTTGGTCAAAGAAATCATTTCAATACATTTACCGCAATGTATTCTTGAAGCGGGGTTGATTCCTGCTTTGAGAGAGAGTAGACTGGTCCGGGTGCCAGTGGTGGGCCAGTAAGTTTGATCTTATGATTTCAAGAATGGAATGGAGGAAGTTTATCTTCCTTCACAGCTGAAAACATGTCAGAAAAGTCATGATAAACCAAAGGTAAAGACTCTCAAATGATTTCTAAATCTTCAATCTTTTCATCTTTGAGCACAGGGTTTGAAGTGCTTGTGTGATGCAAGAAGATTAGGGAGCTCAAATAAACCGTTTGGTTGGTGCCTGTTTCTCTTTGAAGAAACAAGGAAGAGTTTAGTCGGAAAAATAAGCAAAAACTCCTAAATCTGAAGAGGGAACTTGGGAATGAAGGTAAAGATATTGCAAATTTCCTGGTGGAAAATTGTCATCCAACTCAATGACAGTGTCAGGTAGGCTGTTTAATTCATGTCTGATGGAAGGGTTAGTTTCCTGGGGTTGCAAGGTTTGAAGTTTAATTACTTGTTCTTGCCAATTCACATCCAGATTCCAGTGGAATAGGAAATCATGGCCTAGAATGGTGTCATCCATTCTGGGAATTTCCAAGGCAAATAAATCCCATTCAAAGCTGGGGAAATTAGAAAATGAAAAGGTCCATTTTGCCTTTTGGGAAACCCAATGAGATGGCTCAGTTGCACTACTTACTAAATAGATAGGGAACCTATCTATCTCAGAATGCTTAAGATTTTTGGAAGTGGCAAAAGATTCACTTATAAAAGAAACATTAGCGCCAGAATTAAGTAAAACTCAATAAGGGGAGTTTTCAGAATGGAAAAGGACAAATCTAAAACTTGGAGCACCTAGGGACTCGCAAGTGCAAAGATTGACTTGCTGTAATTCAGATAATATGTAGTCTTCCTTGCAATTTTCAGGAAAACTACAAGCTAATTTTTTGACTGTTTAGCCGCTTCAAACGCTAGCTGCTTCACACAACTATCAATATCATGTTCAACTCCACAATACATACATAACCCATTCTTTTCCCTCCTTAACCGTTCCTCATTCCGGAGCATCCCAGTTTCTTTGTCCAGGAACTTTGGAGTTTTGGTGGCGGGCTTTTCTTTTGGGTTGGAGTGCAAGGTTGGATTTGGTCTGGATTGCTTCAGATTGTTCAAAGATTGTTTTGAGGAGTTTTCCGCCTTTGGAGCCAAAGTTGACGGTCCTTGGTTGTTTTGTTGAGAGCGGTTCTTGTTGTGACAAGCATTATCAAGCTCAGTCACCCGGTCAATGAACTGCTGAAGGGAGGTTTTCTTATGTCCCCCAACTGCAAGTTGTTTGATTAGGCGTTCCGTTAAAAATTTTCAAAAATGAAATAGGAGGGCTGCCTTGTTCCATTGGATGCAAGACTGCAGAGTTCTAAAATTGGAAATTTAAACGGAAGCTCTACTATTTTTCTTCATGACTAGATTATTGAGTTTGTATTCAGCGTTTTGAACTTCATTAGGGTTTCCAAACAGGGTGAACAGCTGTTGCTAAAACTTTTCCCAATTGTTGTGAATACAAGTGGGACTAGTGTTATCTAATAGTTTGAGGTAGGATTCAAACCACTGCAAGGCTCTTCCACCAAGGAAGGAAGATGCATACATGACTCTAGGTCTATCAGTAGGGAAACTTTGAGGATTGTTTGAGAAGATGATTTTGCAGGACTGTAGGTAGGATCTAAGCTTAAGAGGGTGTTCCCCCGTAAAATTATCAGACTTCTTCATGCCCGGGGTACAAAAACTAGGACCACTTGGACCAGATCACAAGGCAGTTTGGTTAAGCGCCTGGATCAGAGTCAAGAGTAAGGTCAAAGCATTGGGTTTGGGAGCATTAGTGCAAGCCCGCAATCTACCACAAGTCAAGCTTTCATTGGAAGAGTCTTTGATTTCTTTGAGAGGTTCCAGTTATTCCCAAGAGGGAGCAAGGGGATCATCAAGAGGTTTGACTGAAGGAGATTGAGAAGAAGGGACAGGATCTAAAGTTTTTCTGGCTCAAGAAACGCTGGATCTCCCTACCCAATGGATATCATCATTGTAAGGGGTGAGGGAGGTGTTCCCAGTTGGGAAAGTATGTGACATTGTAAAAAAAAAGAATCTATTATAGGTTGGAAAGCTACAATAGATGAGTTGAGTTATTTAATTTACTGTTACACAACCACCCCAGGTACTATAGGGTAATCTTAGATGATTGTGAGCGGGAAGGAGAGGCTGAGTGCAAGGGCAAGTGCAAGGGAGCAAGGGCTAACTCCAAAGTGAAAACTTATGGTGGAGTAACTTAACACACAGCAAGAGGGATGAATGTTCCAATGGAAGGGAACCAAAACCAAGCCCAATGTGAAGACTGAATTTAGCAAATGCAAGAACGTATGAACTTAACTAACTGAGGAGAAAGTCCCCAGACAAGCGGCATAGCCTTTATAAGGTAATCCAAAATGACTAGATACAACCTGATGGATTGTCAACTACAGCTACAAGCAATGAGGCAATCAATGACATGAATGGAGTGCAAAATGAAATAACAGTATGAATTTTTCCAAGGTCTTAGCGTAATTGCAAGACAATAGAGGGCAAATGTATTGGAGTGTAACGGTTGAGACATGAAGGAGTGACATCAGAGGCAATGCAAATATGAAGATGTGGTTTATGCAGGGTAAGGGACTAGTCCATTTGAAAAATATAAAGTTGAGGTGACTTGAATAGCATGGGTGCAAACTAGCAAGAGAATGTGACTGGAAAAGGGAACCCAAGGGTTATTGATACCCAGGGTGAAGAAGCAGAGCCCAAATGGATGGTTGAATGAGGCAGAGTTAACTGCAAGGTTTGCAAGTGGGTGCTGATTCAGTTGCCAAGGATGTAAGGTCATTATGCAAGCCAGAGTTGGTAAGCGGAAGGCACCATTGATTTGTGCTTCTATCTTGTCATGCTTATGGACTGAGGTAGATGGTACTGAGGAAAAGGGTATGTCAAAGTGGGAGGACAATAATCCTTAATCTTGTAGCATGAAAGTAGAGGATTTAACTCATTCTTGGATCACAGATCAAAGGGTCCCCAAAAACAAAATATCAGAGGAATCAAGTAAATCATATTCCAAAATCATAGAAAAAAAATTGGAAACACCTTTCCTGGTTACCCAAAATTTGATGAAACAGTAGAGGTTAGAAAAATAAACAGGAAATTAATTCTTGAATAAGAAAAATTGCTGCTATAAATGAATCAGATTTGCAAAAGATTCATCTTCTTAATAATGGAAAGAGGAATATATTTGAGCTCATATTAAACCCATGCAATTCATCTCAGACCTCTTAATTATTTACTGATGATCCTGGTGGGTGAGATGAAGAACCTATGACTCATAAGCATACTCTTGAGTTGGTTGAAAGAATCCTTCAAGACCTAATGTATTGTGATTTAACTTTTTTACAAAAATTGAGAGTCCATGGTGGGGATTTTTGGAAAATTCTACCTGTTTTTTCCAAAGTTTGCACATCCTCAAATAGTTTATGAAAGTTTGGGTAATTTGGGAATGGTTATCTTAATGAAAAAAAATAAAAATTTACACCAAAAAGAGTCTCTTAATTCATTATTTCTCCCAAAGGTTTCTCCTCATAACTAACAAATCAAAAGTTCAGAAAATATAAAATATTAGTATTTATGTTGAAGATCAAGAATTCACCCATGGGCAGTTATATGTTGATCTTTTTCAAGATAAAGCTTTCACCCATGCGCAGTTATATGTTTAATTTTTGATTTTTTGATCCAGAAGTTCAATGTGGATAGTGGTTGAAAAAAAAACTGAAAAACATATCTCATCTAAAACTGAAAACATGGTTTACTATGAGGTATGGAACAATATCCTGAACCAAAATTAAATGCCAAGATTTCCATTATATATACTTTTTTTGAATTGCTTGATCATTGAAATACTTGAAAAATTTGTTATCTCCTCATTTTTTTCTAATCCATCTCCAAAATTTTCCACTGGATTAAAATTATCTCAAATTTATCTTATTTTTTCATGTCAATTTTTTCCCTAAATGGTTTAACATGAGGTGTTGAATTCTATCCATCACTGAAACAACATACCAAGATTTCCCTTATATATATATTTTTTTAAAAGCCTATTGGTTGAAATACTTGAAAAATTGTTCAAATCATTCTTTTTTTATCCATTCCCCTAATTTCCCAATTGATAAAAATTAATTATTATTTAAAAAATATCATATCTGCTCCAAACAAGCTCAAAATAGAAGTCATAATTCTTTGATACAAAATCACACATCCTTACATTCTCAGTAGTGGACCCATCATCCATCTCATCAGTTAAATGGCAAAACTGCTCCATACAATATCCTGATATGGTAACACAAGTTTGCATATCAAAACCCATTGATGGAATATCTGGATTGACAATTGGAAGAACTCATTTTATATAATTCCAGAAGAGAGGTTTGCCTCATTCTCATATCTTGGTAATTCTTTACCATGATCAAAAACCAAAAACATCTGAAGAAATTGACTATGAAGAAATTGAAACAATTGTTTGGGCAGAGACCTCATCAATTCACAAAGCAAAACCTTTTTGAAGCAGTGAAACAATGCATGACACCTGGGGCATGTGGTACTTTAAAAATGAAAGCCCCTTGCATGGATAATGGCAGATGCAAGAAGGGATAACCCAAAGCCTTCTATCCTGAAACAATTGTGGTTGAAAGCAGTTTTCCAACATATAAAACATACCATAATGTACCTACAATTTCACTGAGAAGGAATCATACAAAGTTCCTCATTGATAATTCATGGATTGTTCCTTCAAACCTTTACCTTTTGGCAACAAAAAAATTCCACATATGTGTGAAGATATGTGGAGGTATCTTGGCTGTTGAATACCTATTCAAATACATTTATAAGGCCCATGATTGTTTTAATGGTGATGTTGGTGCAGATTTGGATGAAGTAGACTATTTTAGAGATTCAAGAGGGTAAGCTCCTTCAGATGAATTTTTGGGAGTTTTTTCATTCAATTTGTTTTCTATCCAGCATTCATTGTCATTTAAAAAAAGTTATTTCAAATATAGAAGACACCAGAATGGAACTACCATTTCACTGAGGAGTAATTTTTCAAACTTTAACATTGATAATTTCTTTGGGGTTCCTTACTATCCTTAAATTTTGGGAAAGTACCAATTCCAATTAAATGCAGAGATATATGCAGTTTTTAAATACCTCCAAAGTAGAATTTATAAGCACTATGATATTTATACTGTTCACGTTGGTAATTATTTGGATCATATTGACTAATTTAGGGATTCAAGGTGGGTAGGTGTTCCAGAGACATGTTGAAGAAGTTTTTCTTTAAATAATTTTTCTACTTCACCTTCTTTTTCAAGGATGTATATTCATCTTCTTTTCCAAATACAAGTTTTTTTTGAAACAGATCAAGCCCTGGTTGAACTTTTTCAAATATCCATGCAAGGAAAAAATATTCTTACACCATATTACAAAATAAATTCAATTGATAGTTTTTCAAGTAAAATGAAATATTCAGACTTTAAATAAAATTTTACATCTCATAAACTCAGAATAAATTTCAGGCACTTTAAGATTGGTTATCAGATGAGGATAATTTATACTGTTCATCCTTCAGATTCAGAAACATAGTTTGTAATATTTTTGTAGAATAATTATGTTTATGCTACACCATTTAATAACCTAAATCAAGAAAAGAAATTTCTTATCAAATCTTAAGATTAATCTTTTTCAAAGTGTTCAATTGAGGAAAAAATGATTTAGAAATGAAAATTCAAGAAGCTGGTGTGTAGATTAATCCTTTTAAGCTAAGAAATGTTTTTGATATTTAATATTTTTCAGCCAGAAATTCAACTTTTCCCATGTGATTCTTGCATTGATTTCATGATGGGAGCTATGATTCATTCTTGGATCACATATTACAGGGTCCTAATTATGTTTCAAAAACATCAAAAAGAAATTTGAAAAGCCTTTTGTGATTTTATAAAATTTGATCAAGCAGTAGAGGTAAAGGGAATAATCAGGAAATGGATTTTGGTTTACCATGAGGTGTTGAATTCTATCACCCACTGAAATAACATAAAAAGATTTTTTTACTTGCTTATCTGTTAAAATACTTCAAAAATTGTTTATCTAATTATTTTTTTAGTCCATTCCCCTGATTTGAAACTTGATTACAATAATTTATTACTTAGAAAATATCACATCTGTTCATGTTAATTCCTTTTGATTTAATCCATAACCAAATTTGGGGGCAAAAGACTAGTCTATAAATATGAAAAGATTGAAAGACCTCACACGCCCCACCCAGCTTTGAGGTCCTTTGGTTAGTATTGACCTTTCAAGGTTGTTGTGTACGCACCTCTTGCATCCATTTCAGTCCTCTTTTCTTTGGTTTGCTTTTTTTTTCAGCTGCTTTTTTCCCCTTTCCGCTTTTTTTTCAGTCAATTTTTTTGGCAATGATAAATTCACGACCCATTTGAAGTGTGTAAATGATAAATAAACAACCCATTTGAGTTGTGTACTCAACTCAAATGGGTTGTGTGGCATTTTGCACAACTACAGTTGAGTCGTGTGGCCTCTAAAAGACTTGATTGTGTTGTGTGGACTCTACAAAGCTCCTGTCAGCCTCCTGGATGCCAAGACCCTTTCTTTCCTTTAGCTACAAGAGGTGATAGAATAGATAATAAATATATTATTTAATAAATGCAGCAAATATCTGCAAAATATTGGGATAAAGCTTATTGCAAGGTTAATTGGTTTGGTTATGGTTTATTGTCATAAATCAATATAGATAAATTGATTATTAAATATTTTTATAGAGGGGACACAATTCTATTGGGGATCTTTAACACCTCTCTTCAGGGAATTCAGTATGAAAAAACGTAGGCCTGGCTACTTTGGGCCCTTTAGTTTAAAGGATATTTTGCCCAAAGATAATATGTATATAAAATACAGGGTGGAGTGGCAGAACTTTGTAACCAAGCTGCCAAGACAGAGAAAGGATAATAAGAATCACTGGTATATTATTAAATTGTTTAAATATCTGTTTGGTACGTGCACTGATGGGTTAAACCTGTATACTTGGGTTATAAGGTTGTTCAGCAGTTTAAATTGATAAAAAGTGGGTTGAGGACGGATATTATTAATCAGACTAAAGCCATAAATCACTTACTTATCTCTTATAAGTATTTGATTACCTTGGAACAGTTTCTGGATATAAATATAACTGGGTCTCTGGGTATCAACATCCTCTAAAGAGCTCTTTATTTATAGATTTTGGAGTCCCAATATTCTCCTTCTGAGGGGTACAGGGGCTCAAAGGGACGGACAATGAGGCTAGCAGGGTAACCAGTGCTAGCCTGTCAAGTGTTCTTGGTGCTGTAACACGGGTAGCATCTAATTCCACAGGGTATGGGAATTATTCTACTTTATGATTGATGTTTGGAAATCTGAATAAAACTAATCTGTCATTTTTATTTAATATTTAATTAATTATCCTTAGTATATGTTCCCAGTAAGTTCATAATTATTTTAATAGACATTCCTATGGATATTCTGATTTCAGGTGATTTCTCATTATGTATTAAATATTTGGAGTAAAGTTGTGATATTTATTTTACTCCTTATTTTCAAAATTCAGTTGATTTACTAAAATAATTACTTAAAAATGTAAGTCATGGGTATTAATGTAATATTTTTACATCATAAGTTTTCTTAGTATGTAAAAACAATGTTGATGTCTAGAAATTCTCATAATATTTTATTAAAGTATTTTACTATATTTTGAGAAGTAGTCATTATCTTATTTTGGACATTTTTGGTACTTTGAATTATATTCAATAAAAAATATGTATAAAGGTTATTTAAGTATTTTTATATAATTTTATGTATTTTTAGACTATCTACTATTCACAGGAACATTTATTACATATGTAGAATGTTCCCATGTAGGTTGTAGCATGTTTACGCAGTACCTAGATTTCTCAGGCCGCCTGTCACTATGTCAATTTTTTGTCCTGCGGCTGCGTACTTGTCAGAGGCCCGGGGCCGCGTACACAACTTTGACAGAGTGACAGAGCTGTAGCTCAGCCGCGCGGGGGTGCATTGGCTTCCACGGCTGGATGCAGGAATTGTGACAGAACAAATTTCCGTCTGTAACTCCTAAAATATACACAACACCTCAATTCTGACTGAATTTTAGGTGTGAAACCTACACATGATGATACATGTGAAATATTTAATTGGCCAAAACGTTCAATAGTGGTGCCGTGGTATTTTGGTCTTTCTTTCCTTAATTATTTCAAAATATAAGGAGTTGGATTTCAAGGGTGGGGTCAGTGAGTGACCCTACCTAATTTTGGGTGGAGAATCCATTTTTGCAATAATATTCATGGTTTTCCTCCTCCTTCTTAGGTTAATATTATTGTTATTATTTTTATGTTATTTCTGTTACTTTTGCAGCTTGTCCTGCAATAATAGCAAGCTGACAGCTCCCCCCAGTTGTGTAGCATGCCACATGACGGTTTGTAGTTGTGTGGCACCACACATGACTAGGGGGGGGGGTGAGTGTAATGGGCGGACATGACCCCCCCTCTTTCTTTTGATTCCCTGGAGGGGGCAGTCAAATTCCCCTACCTGGGCCCTGGGGGTTGATTCCCCTGAGGCATAGCTATTGGAAGATGGGCTGGGGGGCAGTCAGATCCCCTCAGCCATGTTGCTCCTCCCCCTTGGTAAAGGGGGGGGGGGGGGTGACAGCGCCCCTCAATGGTGGGAAGGTGATCAGGTCCCCCCCACCGCTGGTTGCCTTGCTGCAACTGGCCTGGTTGTTCATGGCTGGTGGGAGGGTGCTCAAATCTCCCCTGCCACCAGTAGCCTTGTTACAACAGGCCCCCAGAGTTGCGCAGAGTTATTTATGGGCCCCCATGCGTTGAATTGGCCATGTAGGGCCCTACAGAACTCCCACACAACTGGGGGTTGTGAATTTATCATCACCCATTTTTTTTTCTGCCTAATTTTTTTTCAGTCTTCTTTTTTCAAAAGAAACCCACACCCGACTCCTTGCATACAGTTCAGTCCTCTTTTTTTGGTTTGCTTTTTTCAGCTGCTTTTTTTTCTCTGTCCTCTTTTTTTCAGTCAATTTTTTTGTATGTATTTGGGTTTGTGTGATGAATTTACATATGTAAGGTGTATGTTTGTTCCTTTTTAAAAATTTCCAACTATCTCTTTGTATGTATTTGGGTTTGTGTGATATATGTAAATATGAAAGGGTTGTGCTTATTACTTTTTGATACTTTTCAACTATCTCTTTGTATGTATTTGGGTTTGTGTGATTTATTTACATATGTGAGGTTTGTGTTTATTCATTTTTAATACTTTTCAACCACCTCTTTGTATGTATATATTAGGATGAATGTAACAGGACCAACAAATGTAACAAGGACACGAATGTAACAGAGGGCCAATGCATGTAACAGGGCCAACAAATGTAACAAGGAAAGGGATGTAACAGGGCAAAAAAATGTGACAAAGATGCAAGGAATATAACAGAGGAAATTGAGTACACATGTAAAGAAAACTAATTTCTCACTTGGCCCAAGCTTCTTTTTTTTGAAAATTAAGCATTTAAATTAAAAAGGAAAAAAAAATTAACCAAGGAAAACACATGTAACTAAGGACAAAAAATGTAAAAAGGAATGTAATAGAGGACATTGAAAACACATTCAGCAAGCACCAATTAATCACTTGGTCCAAGATTTTTTTTTGAAAATTGAAAATTTAAATTTATTTGGAACATTGAAAATTTATATAAACCCTGTTCCATTCTTCTTGGATTTGATGAAGTTCCCCCTCAACCCATAAATTAACACACTTCAGTTTTTCTCATGTGACTTTCTAAATTCATTACATAGAAGAATGTCCTCCTGACCTTAATTTGTGGTTCCACATTTGCTAAAGTTTTTTGAAAATTGGTGGTTAAAGCAGCTATCCTGTAAATGGAAAATACCAAAATCAAACTACCATTTAACTGAGGAGGAATAATACAAACTTCCTCATTCATAATTACTGGGTTTCTCCTTGCAATCTTTATCTTTTAGAAAACTACCAATGCCCCACATGAATGTTAAAATATGTGCAGGATAGGTTTGATATTCATTTTCCTAACATCAACAGGGTTTTTTGAGACAGATGAAGCCCTGGATGAAGTTCTTCAAAGATTGAACCTAGTGAAAACTATGCTCACATAAAATTTTAAAATAAATAAAATTAATTGTTTTGCAAGGAGGATCAAATATTATTATTTTCCACAACACTTCACATTAATTCACTCAAAATAGAATACAGGCACTGTCAAGGTGGTTGTTCAATTGCGTAAATTTACACTGTTCATCCTTCAGATTTAAAAATGTTGTTTCTAATTTTGTTTTCAAATAACTCTGTTGGTGCTACTGCATTTGAAAACCTAAAGCAAGGAAATACAGTTTCTTATCCAACTTTCAGAGAGGCAGATTTGGCCAAGGGCTTAATTGAGGTTAATAATCATTTTTTTTTGAAAAAATGCAATAAGCCAACTATGATATCCACCCTTTTGGACTAAGGAAGTTGTTCAGAATGCTATTGGGACTTTTTCAGCCAGAAAACCCACTTTTTGTATGAAATTCTTGCTTCAATTTCACAGTGGAAGATTTAATTCACTCTGGGATTACAGATCCAAGAGTTTCCAAAAATAGATATTAACATCAAAAAAAATATCAAAGAATTCCAATAAGGAGTAATATCTTAAAAAAGCTTCTTTGATGATCTATGATAAAGCACCAATGACTCATGTGTATTCTCAATTACTTAGGAAGAGTGATGGCAATTTCATGTGTAAACTTCATTTCTGACCCAGAGTAAAATTTTCTGCCTTTCAAAATGATTTGAAAAAAGTTCCCAGTCAATTTGGAAGTCTTGATGAAAACTAACAAAGAGCAAGGTTATACAATTGCAAATTTTGGTCTTTATATTCAAGATACAGTTTTCACCCATGGGTAGCTATAGTTTTGATTTTCAAGGTGTAGATTGAGAAATTTTACAAAGGAAGTGGTTGCAACCTGGAAACAAGATTTCATTTGAAACTGAAAAAATTTTTTATCATGAGGTTTTGACTGCTTTCAGCTCTCAGATACCAGGAACCTTGCAGTCCTTTAGCTACAGATAGTGATAGCAGATACTGGAATAATAATAATAGGATTACAAAGATAAAAACTTAAAAAGCTCAAATAATAAATATGTTAAGAGCTGGTGCAAGGTTTAATTGGTTTGGTAAAAAGGGTTTTCAATTTTTTATAAAAAGAGGGGTCACAGTATTATACTACTGGGGATCTTTATCAACAGACAAACTCTCTTCAAGGGGCCTCCTTAGGCAGTTTAAGAACCTTGGAATAAATGATGGGTGCCTTATAAGGACTTATTAACTGATATGGCCGGGAAAAACAGCACAATGGCCAAGGCAGGAAGGCAAACACTTACTCAGAGTAATTTAACACCAAAATCCTGCAAAGATAGGAAGGGTTTCATAGCAGATGGGGTGGATTTGCTAGACTAGATTCAATGGATTGATTGATTTTTGAGAAATAAATAACACTACTACACAAAAGGTCATAAATCACTTGCTTATCTCTTTATAAGAACTTGACCAACAATGACACGGTTTCTGATTGATAATAATAATTCCTGCTAAACTGATGATGAATAATAGATCCAAAGAGGCCTGTATAAATACCTTTTGGGGTGATTATGAGCTTCCCAAGGCATGTAGAGAGGGTTCTGCTCATGGGCTGAGGCTAAAAAGTCAGTCAGGGCAGGTTCAGCACGTCCACTTGGTGCTGGCAATCAGCTTTCCTCAGATCTGTAGGTTAATGCACTATTTTAGCCACAGGATCTGGTAATCTGTTAGTGGCGTAATTTGATCATTAGATATTGATGTTTATTGACTTTCCATCATCTGCTGATCACTTAGGTAAATTTTAATAATTTTTACAGCCACTCCTTGTAGTGTTTTGTGGTCTTCAAAGATCAGGATTAGGGGTTTACATAGTAATCCTCAATATTTGATTTATTATTGAAAATACTTCAAAATTATTTTTTTATTAATTTTCTTTAAGTTTTACATTTTTTAGACTATTCTTAATCCATATGTAACTTTATTAAATATACCAGATAATCCTGACTAGGTTTTAGCTCTTATGAGCAGTACCTGTTTGCCGGATTAGTCACAACTGATCCTGATGCGGCAATCAGTCCATTCAGAAGCGCGTGGGGTAGGATAAGCTGCGTGCGTGGCAGAATTGGCTGCGCGCGGGACTTCAGTACGCAGGAGTTTGATGCTACTGGTATGTAAGGGTTATGTAAGGATGCCGGACTGCACATGGGAATTGTGACAGAACACATTTCCACATGTAACTCCTAAAACATACACAACACCTCAATTATGACTGAATTTTAGGTGTGAAACCTATAAGTGACAATGTGTTTGAAAAATTAAATTTGTCAATAAGTCCAATAGTGATGCCATGGTATTTTGGTATTTTCTTTCTTTAATTACTAAAAATAAAAGGAGTTGGATTTAGAGGGTGGGGCCAGTGAGTGACCCTACCTAATTTTGGGTGGAAAGTCCATTTCTGCAATAATATTTATGGATTTTATACTTCTTCTTAACTAAAATTTAATATTCTTATTTACTTGTTTTTATTTTATATTTCTGTTACTTTGACAGGTTGCTCTGTACATAGTAGCAAGCTGACAAATTCCATCCATCACTGAAATTTAATACTGAGATTTCAATGATATATGATTTTTTTAATTGATTATCTGTTGAAATACTTGAGAAATTTTTAATCTCATTTTATTTTTCTAATCCACTCCCAAGATTTACTACATTTAATGAAAATCCCATTTTTTCATATCAAGGTTTTTTATTCAATCTATTTCCCAAATTTGGGGGAAATAAACTACAGCCAATTTGTTGAATCCGTTCCCTACATTTCAAATTTGATTAAAATTATTTAAAAAGTACCACATTTTGGAAATACACTAGGGCCAATTTTTGAAGCCATTCCACATATTTCCCACTTGATTAAAATCATTTGAAAAATTAAAATACCCATCAGTCCCAAATATTGGGGAAATATCCTAGTAAAACATAAAAAAAAAACATCAAACAAACAAGCAAGCCTCAAGGCATATTGAGGACAGAACGGGAAAGACAATCAAAGGATTCTGGGGGTAGACTTTTTGTGAGAATATTGGCCTTTTGTTAGGCGGAGGGGTCCCATGTGATCTTTGCGTGTCTGTTGTGCAGGGCCTGGCTAACAATGAAAAACATGTGTTCAACATGCTGGCACTGTTTGTTTTAGCTCTTGTTGGTAACTACGTGAATAGGGGCCTGATTGTTGCATTTGAGGTGAATAATAAAGTCTTGGAAGCACATATCAGCCAAAAGATGAGGGATTCACAAAGCCTGACGCATGCCCACTCCTAGGGCCATAAACTTGGCCTGACAAGTGGAAACCGCCACAGTTGCAAAAAAGGAGCTAGTTGAGAAAATTGGAAAGCCAAAAAACATAATAATGGTACTGCAGGTGGAGCACAAATACTTCCCCCCCACAACGCATGCACGTAACATTTTAAGGCTTTGGGAAAGTCCTGAGAGAAAAGACACAGCTCTCTCTCCCTGGTTGTCATGAAAAAGTTTAATAAATGGTGAAGCCTCTTCCAGTGCCCAACACTGGGAAAGGAAAAATACCTGGCAAGGAAATTCAGGGCATAGGCTATGTCAGGATGCGTGCCAACAGCCAGGTAGCTGAGAGTAATAAAAACACGTAAGTATTCATGGATTGTCTCAGCACGCCCTTCAGAGTCTGCAACGGGCTTGAAGGAAGCCAGAAATGGAGTGGAAGCTGCAGAGAACCCATTCCAAAATTTGCTAGCCAGCTTTTTCAGAAGCTTTTCTTGGTGTAACAAGAAACCCCTGTGATCATGGTTGATGTTGATACCAACAACGGAGGAAAGGCCAAATTCCCATTTTACTTTGTGAGAACCAGAGAGATCAGACTCCAGATTCTTGATTACACCCTCAGATGACCCAGTAATGAAACCGTCATCCACATGGATCCAGATAAGGGTCATCCACATCAATCCAGATAAGGCCAGAGGACGCAGAGTTGTGAAGAAGATAAAGGCTTGAGTCATAGGCACTAGCAAGGTATCCAAAACGCAAGATAACACCTTTCAGGTGCTGCCACCAACACCTTGCAGCCTTTTTAGTACCATACAGGGCCTTCAGAAGACGCAGACCATGCCCAGGAGGGATAATCATACCGGAAGGGGGGCCAACCCAGACCTCCTTGTCAATTGGAAAATTGAGGTAAGCAGCAAAAAAAATCAAATGTGTGCATGGGCCAGTTGTTCTTAGCTTCTCAAGTCAGGATTATGCCCAGGGAGGAAAAGGTAGCTGTTGGCGCAAAAGTCTACTGGTAGTAAATCCCCTCCTCCTGGTGATTACCTATAGCAATGCAGTGCTCCTTAAAAATGAGAGGGGAACCATCCACCTTGTCCTGCCTAGTGATAACCCACCAGGTGGGAATTTATTTCTTTCCAGGTGGAAGGGGTTCAGATACCCAGAAACCTTTGCAATAAAGGTTGTTGATTTCTTTGTAAAACACAGGCACCCACCACAAACTTTCCTCACCATGCACAGCTTCCCAGTATGACCTGGGCATACCAGTGCGGCATATAACCTCCAATACTGCCACCTCCTCTGTTTCCAAAGCATTCTCATTGAAGAAATCACCAAGCTTAAAACAGGTGGCATGGGAATTCGGGGAATCCGCGGGGGAAGTTGAAAAAAAATCTGCCAGGGCCAAGGACACAAAAGATTTTGTGGCCGGTAGGTAAAATAGAAATCCCTTGCTTTCAGGGAGATGACAACCCACGTGCCCCTCCAAAGCCTGGGAATTCAGTTTGAGATGTTTCTCCATGGCAACATGAATGAACACATGGTCCCTGCCAATGTGCATACAGTTGAAGGATGGGTGGATGCTGTGGTAGTCCAAACCTGTCCTATAGCCATCAGACTCACTTTCGCAGTGTAAAAACAGCTCAAAAACTCAAAGTAACCTCAGAAATGGATCCTAAATCAGAAATAACCCATAGTCACTGAGCCAAAGTACCCCCTATCTCTCATGGATTAGAAGAGAAAGCCCAAAAAACCTACAACTGTGGCAAACTCATACCCAAACAGGTGTTACATCCCTGTGGAAGACATAAGGCATAACTTGGAAACCCTCAAGTACATACCAGTTCCAGCTTAACCTCAAGAACAGGACCATACACCAACCCTGTCACCTTATCAGCATACAAAGATAAATGTACAGGAGGCAGTGCAATCTGTCAGCCCTGTCACATCAGCCAGAATAAATCAATATAGGCATACGAGGCAGTGAAACCAGTCCATATCCAGTCACCTTATCAGCATACAAAGATAAAGGTAAAGGAGGAAGTGCACCCAGTCCAGATCCATTCACCTCATCAGCATACAGAAATACAGATGAAATAGTCAGTGAAACCAGTCCAGATCCAGTAACCTCAGCCAGAATACAGCAATACAGATTCAGGAGGCAGTGCAGCATGTCAGATCTAGTCACCTGAACCAAACAAACATGAAAATACACATAAAAGAGGCTGTGCAGAAGTACACAGAACCAATATATGCAGGAGGAGGTGAGATCAGTCTTAACCAGAACCAAACAAACCACCAGTATTACCAGAAACCAAACAAACCACCAGTATTTTCACAGCAATACATGCAGGTAGAATCAAGTAGCACTGAACAAACTACCAGTACAGCATAGAAATATATCTTATCTGCACTACACAGCAATTTATGTAAGGCTGTGCATGCATGAAACCCCTGTACAAGCTTTTCCCAACCAGAAAAAATGCCTCATGTAACTGTACAAGCTTTTTCCAACCAGCAGAAATGCCTTATGTAACTGTAAAAGCTTTTCCCAACCAGCAGAAATGCCTCATGTACCATGTATCCCACTGTAACAGGGGAAGCCCGGGGGCACCCTCAAGGAAAGCCCTGAGAATCCCCTGAGGACCAGATTTTCTATTTAAGGAGGGCCTCTCTGTCCTATCCAGGTTGTATCCTCATGCCATTCATCATCAGCACCCATCCCAATCCACTCATACCATCACCCATCTATAAGGCCCTCTTGGCCCAGATAAAAAAAATAGTATCAGTGAATCAGTTATAAAAGGAAACAAGAAATCATAAACCAAGTTATTAACCATCTTTAACCAATTAAACCACCCAATAGGTGCTTGAATAAGGGTTATTCTGTGAACTAAATATTCAGCACCAGATTAAAGAAGAACCACCCATCAATCAATAAATAACCCTTATAAAGAAAGAGAGCACAACCAGAAGCAACTACCAGCCTTTCCTCTACCCAGCCCTCTGTGAGTAAACACATCCTTGGGTCCTCTCCTGAACCATCCCTTTGATAAAGCCTTGAACCCTTTAAAGTTTGGATATTGGTTACAATCACATATATCTGATCAATCAGTGATCAATAACCCTAACATATCTGGTCCACTCTTCAAAAACAATCCTACCAAACCACAGCTAAAAATTAATCATAAGTTGATCTGGGACCTATATTAAGTCCAAAAAAAAACAAGCGACCAATAAAAAAATATTGGAAGACTTACTATAGTTTAGAAGGGCAGGCAATTCAAAACTACCTCAGTTTACTAATACTCTAAAGGAGTAGAAGTAATACTGAATTCCCCTTCAAAGACTGCCAGAAAGATATTTGCTAAATTAACCATTATCCCCTTAGGAGTCTCACAACACCAAAAACCACCTCAAAAGGAGTTGAAAACCAAAGCTTGACATTTGGGAGGCAATCTATGCAGTTAAATTCACAGATGAAGGAAAGGCTCCAAAAAGATTTCCCAAGCCCACTGTTGGCCAATAATTTACACGCCATATTGGCAAGCAATTGGTTATGGCGCTCTGCGGCCCTGTTCTGAAAGTGATGTTACAGCAGACTTGGTTCCAAGCTGATTCCAGTAGAAGCAGAAACATCTGTCAGAACCTTGGAGAAAAACTTTCTGCCTTTATTGCAAAGAAAATGCACACACAATGCTTACTCTGAGTCTCAATTCAACACACCAGGCCAATTATCTGCAATGTGGCACTAATTTTAAACTTAAGAGGGATAGCCTGGCTAAAACCAGTTGCAATGTCATAAAGAGTCAGCAGATGTACCAATCCATCCAGCAAAAACTCATCAAAGGGGCCCATAAGGTCCATTTCTAGAGCTTCTAAAGGCTCAAAATGGCGTGATAAAGGCCCAAGACCAATGGGACAAGTACTCTTTGCAATCCTGCAAGCGCTGCAGATCATGTGACCTTGGGGCAGAAAACTGGAAAGCCTGGTCCCCCCAAACAACCCATCAGTTGGTGCAACTGCCAAATTTCACAATGGCCAAAAGTACAATACCAATGAAGCAGTACACGCTTTTCCTTAGATAGGTGATAATCATGATTGGCCATCAAAGATCCAAGAAGCAGACATTGGAATCCCCTGCCTGACCAACACAAGCAGTGACAGATTGATTGGAGAAAACAGGCGCAAAAGAACAATTTGAAGGAACGGATAAAACAGGAAAACAAAAACAGAAAGGAAACGGCATAGACCTTAGCCTCCGATTGCCTTGAAAAGGAAACATGAAAAATAAGTTTCCAGAGCCATCAAAAACATAGAAAGCATCATTTTTCTGATTGTATGAGAAAAAAAATGTTAGCTTGCCAAAACACTGCAAGAGAAATCAAAGTGCCTCTGGCCACCTCAAAGCACAGGACATTGGGAACAACCACTTCTCCACAATTGGGCAACAGGAACAGAAGATTACTGATTCCTGTGACACAAGTAGAACAACCACTGTAAGTGGAAACCTAGAGGGGCACAGGCGGAATGGAACAAAAACTAAACAGGAGCGTACGGTCTCCAGTGAGATGATGAGACTCCCCTCTAGCTAAGATTGGCGGGGATTTCTGGTCTCCCACACTGAAAGAATGAAAACTTAGAGCAATGGGACTGAGCCCCTATTCAGGAGTGGTGAAGTTGTGGACAGAGGGCAAAGGCTTAGCCAAGGGGTTACTGGATGCCCAAGAAATTTTAGAATTACCGGAAAAGGCAAAATACCATGGCCAATGGAGGTTGGGAGGGTGTGCCACAGGTCCAGCTGACACAGAGTGTCAGCTCTCTGATACCAGGAACCTTGCAGTCCTTTTGCTACAGAGAGTGATGAAAATAATGGAATAATAATAATAATAATAATATTCCAAAGATAAAAAATTGAAAAGCTCAAATAATAAATATGTTTAAGAGCTGGTACAAGGTTTAATTGGCTTTCTTGAAACGGTTTTCAATTTTTCATTAAAAGAGGGGCCACAGTATTATACTTATGGGGATGTTTACAGACAGACAACTTCTCTTCAAGGGGCCTCCTTAGGCAGTTTAAGAACATTGAAATGATAATGGGTGCCTTATAAGGAATTATTCACTGATATGACCAGGAAAAAAATCACAATGGCCAAGGAAGGAAGGGAAAGACTTACTCTGAGCAATAATTCCACAGCAATCCTGCAAATATTCAAGTAAAGGGTTTCAGAGCAGTTAGGGTTGATTGCTTGACTATAATTTAATGAATCAGGTTGATTGTTTTTTAGAAATAATAATAATACTGCAGACTAAGTCATGAATAAATTGCTTATCTATTTATAAGCACTTGATCAACAATGATGCAGTGTATGATTGATAATAATACATTCCTGGTAAAACTGATGGGGAATAATGGACACAAAGGAGTCTGTATAAATAATTTTTTGGGTGATGATGAGCTTCTCAGGGGATATAGACAGGGTTATGCTCATGGGCTGAGGCTGGTAAGCCATTCAGGGAAAGTTTAGCACGCCCAATTGGTACTGTTAATCATCTGTACTCAGATATGCTGGATTTCTGTACTATTTTAGCCACACCATCTGTTAATCTGTTGAATGGTGTAATTCTGATCATTCTTCACTTATACTTCATTTGTACCATTAATATTGGATTAAATTAGACAGATATGGATAATCATTGCTTTTCCATTATCTGATGAGCACGTAAGTAATTTTAAATAAATTTTACAGCCACTCCTTGTAGTGTTTTGTGGTCTCCAAAGATTAGGATCTGCCTGTTTTGTGGTAACCTTCAATATTTGATTTATTATTTAAAATAATTTGAAATTAATTTTATAATATTTTTATTTAGGTTTTAAGATTTTTATATCATTTTTAATGCAAATGTCACATTTTTAAATATGACAAGTATATCCTACTAAATTGTAGCTCCTGTGAGAAGTACATGCTGTCAGATTTGTCACAACTGATCCTGACACGGGGGTCAGTCCATTCAGATGCATGCGGGGTAGAATCCGCTGCATGTGTTGAAAAATTGGCTCTGCGCGGGACTTCTGTATGCGGGAATGTGATGCTACAGGTACATAGGGGTTGTTTAGGGACACAAGACTGCGCGCAGGAATTGTGACATAACACATTTCTGTGTGTAACTACTAAAATATACACAACACCTCAATGCTGAATGAATTTGAGGTGTGAAATTTATACATGAAAATGTATGTGAAATATTAAACTGGCCAAAAGGTGCCATATTGGTTCTGTGAACTTTTGGTTAATTATTATTTAATATTATAAAATATGAAGGAGTTATATTTCAAGGGTGGGGTCAGTGAGTGACCCTACCTTATTTTGGGTGGGGAATCCATTACTGAAATAATATTTATGGATTCACCACTCCTTAATCATATTTTATCTACTTATTTATATTTTATGTTTTTTTTTTTTTACTTTGACAGGTTTCTCTGTACATAGTAGCAAGCTGACAAAGAAGAGCTCACAAGCAGAATATGGTGTTGATTTTGAGTGTGTAGTTTGGGGTAGGTGGCATTCATACCTACAGGGGAAACAATTGGATAGAAGGATGAAAACTGCATATTCATTGTTTTCCAAAATAAATTATGACTGGCACCTTGTAAGATGGAAAATTTAGGGTGACTGCAATAAGGCAGCCTATTGGAATCAACAATGGGATAGGGGCTGTTATAGTTATGGACAGCAATTAGCTAAGGAAAATGAGAAGTATTTAAAGCAAAAAAAATGCTGGAAAACTTGTTTCAATAATTGCTTGATGGGCTCTCACAATGGGGCAATATGTTGGATGATATTGTTGATGAATTCAATTGGATGATGAATGAATGGATGGAAAAAAGCATGGAGAAGAGCTCCTTAAGTAAAAAAGATTGGCTTCTTGTGAGCCCATGATACAACAAGCCAAAAGTCAAATTTTCCTCCCCAAAAGAGCTCTACAGGCTCTACAGGCGTTGTTACTTGGTTTGGGCTACATCAGCCCACATGGCATCAGTCCCCGTACCCTTATTACCAGCCTATTCTGTTCCATTCTGGTGTTTCCACCGTTACAGGGCTGAACCAGCCCCTTTGATGTTCAATCCCCTGGCTGGTTTTCTGTTACAACCAGCCCAGTTACTCTTACTTCCTTACTTACAAGCTGGTTGCCTCATGCAGCCAGCCCCTGGCCCCACATATGGGCCAGGTGGGACCCAGGACTCACCTGGGTCCAGTCTCAACCTCACTTGGGGGGGGGGATGTAACCGGCAGAAATGCCGCCCCCCCCTCTTTCTCTCAAATCCCTGGTGGGGGTGTTCAAATCCCCTCACCAGGGGCCCTGGGGGTCAATACCCCCAGGGCATTTTCAGGAATAGTGGGCTGGGGGGTGGTCAGATCCCCTCAGCCAGTCGCTCCTCCCCCTTGGTAAAGGGGGGGGGGGTGGGGGGGGGAGAGCCCCCCTCTTGATGGTGGGGGGGGGTGGTCAATCTCCCTGCACTGCCGGTTGCCTCAATGCGACTGGCCAGGCCATCTTTGTTGGTGGGAGGGTGATCAGATCCCCCCCACTGCCTGTTGCTCTCCTTGCGGTTGGCCTTGTTATCCCCTGGGCAAGGGGGTGACAAAATCCCCCCTGCCCTGACCAACCGCCTTGTTGCGGTTGGTTGCTGGCTGGTTCAACCCAGCCAGCCACCCCCTCCCCCTTGCAATGGCAAGCGAGGGGTGGGACAAGGGAGCCAGGGCGGCTAGCCCTTGCTCCGCGGCGGTGGCCGCCGTTCCCAACCAGCCGCACCCGTGCGGGATCCCTTGGCCACCGCAACAGCCCTGCGCGGGCCATCAGGCCTTGCGTGGGCCATACCAAGAGATACAAGCAGCCCCAAGCGGGCCATGGCACAGGCAGCAGCCCCAAGCGGGCTGCAACACGGGTGGCGGCCCCAATGGGCTTCCCCAAGCCCAAAACCTGAGACAAACACATTTTGGGGGGCCAGCCAGTCTGGCCAAGTATGTCCAAAGTAAACCTTGGGCCCAATTATGCCCATACAAGCCCATCTGGCTGTATTTGCCCATATCCCCCGCGGGCCCTTTAGGGCCCGTGTACCAATGAGCTTGTTTAACGCTTTTTAAGGCCAGTTTCCCCAAATCAGTGACATCCACACAGGCCTGTATGGTCTGTGTGTGTGTCCAATGGGCTGGAGAGGCCCATATCCTTCCCATTTGGATTACACTTATATGTAGCACAGGCATGAGTGCATGCGTATTTTAACACACCCCCTTAATCCAAAAGGGGTGAAATCCACATATTAGTCACAAAGCCTTGATTCTTCTTCCTATATAAAGAATTAGTCAAGATATCTCCAATCATTGCTCCAGTGGGCATGTACTTCAACACAATCTCTTTGCAGTTAACTGCATTGCAAGTATAGTTATAGTGAAAATTGATATGTTTTGTCCTTGAATGAAACACTTGGTTTTGCCCCAACGCGATGGCACTCTGGTTATCAGAATACAACAACACAAACCCTTGTGGTTTATGTGTATACTCTAAGACTTTTCTCAACCATTTTGCTTCCTGTGAAGCTGCTAAGTAAGCTCTATACTCAGCCTTTGTTGATGAAAGACTTATTGCTTACACCTTCTTGGAAATCCATGACACCAGATTATTTCCTGAGAAGAATATGAAACCACTTGTTGATTCCCTAGTGTAAACATCTGCCAAACCTGCATTGGAATAACCAACCAAATCAAAGTTTGCTGACTTTGTAAACAACAGTCCCAGAATTTCCGTTCCTTTAAGGTACCTCATAACTCTCTTAAATGCTGAGGAATGCCTCATGCTTGGCTTCTCTAAGTGTTGCAACAAGACACAAATTGCAAAAGCAATATTGGGCCTTGTACACTGCCCCAAATAATTAAGCAATCCAATAGCTGACCTGTAGTCATTGGCAGATTGAACAAACTCCAGATACTCCTCATCTGTAGAATTCTCTAAACAAATTTTGGACTGAATGGGAGTACCAAACTACTTTGCATCCTCTATGCCATATTGCTTAAGAAGAGCTGCTGCGTAATGGCTCTGGTCTAACTTAATACCATTCTTTCTCTTACTGACTTTCATTCCTAGAACCCGTTGCGCCAGACCAAGATCTTTTATCTTGAATTCCTTTTTGAGTGTCTCCAAGAATCTCTCTTTACCATTTCCAATAATGATAATGTCATTGACCCATAAAAACAAAATTGCATCCTTTCTTACAAAATAACAATGGTTGGCCTCAAAAGTCTTGAAAAAAATCTGTATCAGTTTCTCACTCATGGTATTATACCACAACCTAGCTGCTTGCTTCAATCCATAAAGGGATCTACACAGCTTGAGGACATATTCCCCTTTATCTGCCAAAAGAAAATTTCTAACACAGATTTTCTTCATAGTTTCTATTTTAGTCTCTACTAACCATTCAAAAAATTCATCAGGGGTTGACATATAAACAGTCTCCTCCTCTCCAAGTTTTGCATTCAAGTATGCTGTTACAAAATCAGCTTGCCTGATTTCTTCTCCCAACTCCACTGCCACAGCAATGATGTACCTGAAGGTGGAAAGCCTTCCAGTTGGTGAGAAAGTTTCTTGGTAATTGATACCCTCTCTCTGCTTGAAGCCCTGTGCAAAGCATCTAGCTTTGAATCTTTTCAAAACCCCATTTGTGTCAAAATTTTTGTTTAAAACCAATCATGACCCCACAATGGTCTTTCCTTTTGGAAAAGAATCCCACTGAACCACTTCAAAGACACTATTATTTTCTAGAGAACTAAATTCATCAAAAATAGCACTCTTCCAGTTGTCTCTCTCATAAGAATTCATAGCTTGGCCAAAGCTATTTGGGTTAAATTTCTGAAATCAACTCCAGGACTTCATTGAGCATACACTGTTGCTGAAATGTATCTTCCTCATATCCTGTGGCAGCATAATGTGGCTTCCATTCCCCGTACCTGTCAACTGGTACTCTAACCCTACCCCTCCTTCTAACTGGAGGTGGAGGCTCATCAGGTTCTGAATTAATGGACTCCCCTGAAGCGGGCACTGAACCCTCTGGTTGCACTTCTGCCATCTCTTCATCTTCTGGAACAACATGTTCCTCAGCTTTTGCTTGTGAAATGGGTGCTAATTCTATTTCTTTCTGTGACCTATTCACAACAAAATAATCACTCCTTTTGAGAGGAAAGGTACTTTCATCAAATTTTACATCCCTACTATGGATAACCTTTCTTGTCCCTGGAAAATAGATCCTATATGATTTAATTATTAAATCATAGCCTACAAGTGCCCCTGTTCTGTCTCTAGGGTCTAATTTTCCAACCATCTCATTATGTTTGACACTATAATACACAAAGCAACCCATTTTTCTTAGGTGTGATGTTTTGGGGTACAACTTCCAAAACTGATAATAAGGACTAATCCAAATTAACACTTAAAATTTTATGCAACAGACAGACTGTACACATTGACTCAGCCCATAAGAACTTTGTTATACCAGATTGATACATAATAGTTCTGACCTTGTCCAGTAAAGTCCTTTTCATTCTCTCAACTATTCCATTATTTTTTGGAGTACTTGAGGTAGTGACTATATGAATGATACCGTAATCTTTCAATAACCTCTCAAACTCTTTACTCACAAATTCACCACCTCCATTGGTGATAACCCTCTTGATCTCCTTCATCACACCATTCTGTTTCCAGAATTTGAAAATTACAGAAACCTTCTCTGTGGTCTGCTCCTTAGATTGAATTGGTTTAACCCAAACATAATTAGTTGCAGTATAAAATAAATTGATGAAGTATCTTGCCCCACCAAGGGACTCCGGTGTGAACGGCCCTGCCAAATCAATGGGAAATTCCTCTCTAGGAACATCAGTGCAATCTCTACTCTTTGAGAACACATTTCTAGTCTTAGCCCCTGAGGTACAACTCTCACAGTTGCTGTCCTTTACCTTATGGCCACTTCTATTGTGAGCAAAAGTGCTCAAAGCAGAGATTTTAAACAAGCTTGCACAAAAAAGCTTGTTCCAAACCTGTCCACTAAGAACAGTTCTCCCATTCATATCTATAACAAACTTATCTTCTTTAAGATAATGGATCTGGAAACATTTTTTCCACAACACTCCAAGGGACACAATGTTATAAGGCAACTCTGGTACATAGAACAATTTCTCAAAAGAAATTTTGAAACCCAAGTGGTTTCAAGAATAAATTTTCCAATTCCTTTAATCTGAATTGTTCTGCCTTTCTGACCAATATTTACAATTCCATCATAATCACTGAGATTTGAAATTAAATTTGGTTCAAAGAACATGTGATCTGTACACCCAGAATCAATAAAAACAAGAAAATCCTCCTTCAATCCTCCTAATAGGAAAGAAGCTTTATTGGTCAGCTCTCTGATACCAGGAACCTTGCAGTCTTTTAGCTACAGAGAGTGAAAAAATACTGGAATAATAATAATAATAATTATTCCAAAAATAAATGCTTGGAGGCTCCAATAAATAATATAATAAGAGCAGTTGCAAGGTTTAATTGGTTTGGTAATAAAAGGCTTTCAATATTTATATAAAAGAGGGGCCACAGTATTGTACTACTGGGGGTCTTTAAAGACAAAGCAACCTCTCTTCAAGGGGCCTCCTTAGGAAGTTTAAGAACCTTGGAAGAAGATGGGTGCCTTGGAAAGGGCTTATTCCACTAATGGCCGGGAATAACAGCACAATGGCCTAGAAAGGAAGGGAAACACTCAATATGAGCACTTTAACACGAAAATCCTGCAATAATAGGAAGGGTTTCAGAGCAGATGGGGTGGATTGCCTGACTAAACATCAAGGGTTGATTGGTTTTAAGAAATAAATAATAATAATACAGACTTGGTCATAAATCACTTGCTAAGATTCTTCATAAGCACTTGACTAACAATGACACGGTTTTTGATTGATAATAATAATTCCTGGTAAACTGATGATGGAATAATGGATCCCAAAGAGGTCTGTATAAATACCTTTTTGGGGTGATTTTGAGCTTCTCAGGGCACGTAGAGAGGTTTCTGCTCATGGGCTGAGGCTGAAAATCCAGTCAGGGCAAGATTAGCACGTCCACTTATTTCTGTCAATCAGCTGTTCCTAGATACGCTGGATTTATGTACTATTTTAGCCACAGGATCTGTTAATATGTTATGGTCTAAATTTGATCATTCTGTACTCATCCTTCATTTTTACAATTGGTATTGCTTTAAAGCGGGCAGATGAGGATGATTACTGATTTTCTATCATCTGCTAATCACGTAGATAATTCTCAATAATTTTTATGAACACTCCTTGTAGTGTTTCATTGTCTTTAAAGATAAGGGTCAGTGATTTACTTGGTAATCCTTGATCTTTCATTTATTATTAAAGAATTTTCTAAACTTAATTTTTATTAATTTTATTAAAGTTTTGATCTTTTTAGACTATTATCAATGCATATTTCAACTTTTTACATATTCTAGGCAACTCTTACTAGGTTGTAGCTCTTCTGAGCGGTACCTGGTTGTCAGATTAGTCATGACGGATCCAGAAGCGGGGATCAGTCAGTTAAGATGCGCGCAGGGTAGGATCCACTGCGTGCGTGGCAGAATTAGCTGCGCGCGGGTCTCTAGTACGCGGGAAACTGCTACTATGAGTACGTAGGGATATGTAATGATGCGGGGCTGGGCGCAGGAATTGTGACAAAACACATTTCCGTGTGTAACTCCTAAAATATACACAACACCTTAATTCTGAGTGAATTTTAGGTGTAAACCCTATACCTGACAACACGCGTGAAATTTTAAAATGGCAAAAAAGGTGCCATACTGGTGTTTTAATTTTTAGTACTTTTCTTTTTAATTATACTAAAAATGTAAGGACTTGGATTTCAAGGGTGGGGTCAGTGAGTGACCCTACCTAATTTTGGGTGAGGAATCCATTTCTATAATAATATTGATGGATTTCTCACTCCTTCTTTTGTTAATTTAGATATTCTTATTTTTTATAGTTTTGTGTTGCTATGACAGGTTGCTCTGAACATAGTAGCAAGATGACATTCCCCCACTCCAAGATATGTCTATATCTGAAAGAAATTCTGGGTCAATGCCTTCTTCTGGCTCTGTAGTTCCTTAGGTGTATGGGTACATCAGGGATATTGTGTTTAGGTAGCCATGCATCCTTATCAGCTGATTCTCCCTTGTATCTGACTAGGTAGAGTCTGACATCTTTTCCATTGATCCTTTCTTTTTTATCTTTAAGGATGTTGCTAATTTTTACTCTGTCTTTTTCCGGTTCTTCTGAAAAATGTATTTCAGGTGAACAAGTATATGTTGGGATTACTATCTCTTGATCATAAATCCCATGTGTTTCCTTTTCAGTTTCTTCATCATATTCTATCTGTCTTTATTCTTTCATCCATTCTCTTAATTTTCTCTCTCCATATGTCCTCATTTCTTTCTCAGTCTGTCTTCACCATCATCAACCTAGTGTGAAACTCTCTACTCTTGTGTTCTCTATTGTCTGTCACACACGCTTGCTTCATTTCTGGTTCTCTGATGTTCACAAACTATTTCACACTTATTGTGACACTTGTATCACTGTGTCCACCTGAGGACAGAGCTTGAGACTCGTAGAAGGATTTCCTTTCCTCATCCTTCTACTTGCCCCTTACTCTGATTTTCCTCAGGTGAGTATTTTTGTGTCTCTATTATTTTTCCTTTGATTCTTTCTATTTGAAAATCATCCTTCTACTTGCCTCTTACTCTGATTTTCCTCAGCTCAACAGTATATTCTCCATTCCTTTGCTGGTAGTGTTTGATGAGACTTACTGGGAGGACTGGTTTTTTACTAGAAAGCTCATCACTAAGGATTACTTCCACAGCATTCTTAACATGAATTTTATTAATGGTGAAAGGTCCAAGAAAAGCTGGTCTAAGCTTTCTATTTCCAGCTAAGTTGGTGAAGTTGGTGGTAGAGATCAAGACCTGGTCACCAATCCTGAAATTAGGCTTTTTATGGGTTTTATCCCGCCTTTGTTGGTTATACTCTAAAGCATCCTGGACAAACTGAACAGCCTGTTTATTGGCTACATCTATCATGCTTTTGAAATCAAGTGATGTAGGTTTGATATTTGTTAGCTGGTGATTAAGGTTGTCCTTGGGTCATTGAGGAATCCATCCTCTTTCCAGTATGTAGGGTGCTTCCTTAGTGGTAGAGTGCTTGCTACTGTTGTAGGCCATCTCTATTGCAGGTAAAAAGCTAAACCAATCGTGGCAACAACCATCAGAATTCTTGTATTCTAGACCAAAGCCACATAATCTCCTGAGCATGTCTTCCAGGGTCTGAATCATTCTTTCAGCTAAGCCTTCCTTCTGAGGGTGATAAGCTGTAGAGGAATCCAAGGTGGTTCCCAGCATTTCATGAAGATTTCTCCAGAACTCAGAGGTGAATTTAGGATCTCTGTCACTGATAATGATCTTGGGAACTCCAACATCAGCAATGAGTACGTTCCAAAATAATAGGGCAACTTCCATAGCAGTTTCTTCCTTGTGATTAGGCAGAAACTTTGCTTTCTTGGTGAACCTATCTACAATGACTAGGACTGAGTTGTAGGAATAGGCTCCTCCTGGTGGTAGTCCAGTTAAAAAGTCCATGTTGATGATCTCCCATCTTTTCTTGGGTTCAGCAATATTTTTCAGTAGACCAAACCTTTTCCCAGTGGTCCTGTTGGACGTCTGACAAGTTTCACAACTAGTAACATACTGGATAGAGGATTCTCTCCAATTAATCCACCAAGCAGTTTTTTTAACCTTATCTAAGGTTCTGACAGCAGATAAATGAAAAGATTAACAGTTATCATGGCATTCAGCCAGGAAATGTTTGATATGGTCATCCTTAGTTAAGACTATAACACTTGAATGTTGATGTCTATAGTAGACTAGACCATCCCATATGGTGAACCTTCCAGCTTTGTATGGTTTCGAGAGAGGTTCAGGTAGGCTATTGATCAATTCAGATGGTGGAGAATTACTTTCCATAATGGTGATCAGAGTCTTCATTCCAGAAGTTTAAGATTCTTTGATTGTGTTGAACAAGGATTCATTAAATTCAACAAGGATTCATTAAATTCACAAATGTGGATTCCCATTATAGGAGCTACATTGTTCAACATTTTAATGTTAAGGATAGGGAAGATATAATTATCCTCTGGTTCATAAGCAGGGTTGCTTGGGTCATTGAGTAAAGCATTCCTGCTCAAACTATCAGCATTTTGGTTTTTAGTCCCATCTTGATGAACTATGGTCATCTGACCTCCGTACTGATGTATGGCTATCTGCCACCTTAACATGTGCCTACTAGGGGTCTTCATGTTCATCAATGTCCTGAAAGCATTTCAGTCAGTAATCACAGTGAAATTGGTGCCTTCCAAGTAATAATGGAATTTCTCTAGAGCCCAGACTAAGGAAAGACATTCCATTTGACTTGCACCGTACCTTTTTGCAGTGTTTTTAACTTGTCTGGATATGAAGAGTATAGGTTTTTCCACTGGTTTTTCATACTCTATTACTTCTTGTTGTAAAGCAGCTCCTAGCCCATCCATGCTGGCATCTATGTAGAGCTTAAAAGGTTTAGAATAATCTGGCTGAATCAGTACTGGGGCTGAGGTCATTGCCATCTTGAGTTCCTCATAGTTCTTGACTCTGTCATGACTCATTTCAAACATGGTGGTGTTGTTGCAGATCTCATACAGACACTTGGTTAGAAGAGAAAACTTTGGTAAGTACTTCCTATAGTAGCTGTAGAAGCCAATCAAAGATAGGAGTTCAGTTTTTTTCTGAGGCATAGGCCTATTCATTACTGCTGCTATCTTGTTTTGGTCAGCAGCTAAGGTTAGTCCAGATAAAGTGTGTCCTAAGTCCTTGAGTTCTTTGTAGCCAAAGTTGAACTTTTTTTTGATACTTTTAATCCCACGGCAGAGATGGTTTTGAGGACTAGCCTTAATTTCTCCATGTGAGTCTCCCAATGATCAGAGTAAATGATAAAATCATCAATTTATACCATCATCCATCCTTGTCTGATGAATAATCCTAGGACAATGTCCATCATCCTTTGAAAATGAGAAGGATAATTTTTTGTACCAAAACTCATCCTAAGATACTCATAAATTCTCAAATGACAGATAATTCTCATGAATTTCCAGCTATCAGGGCTGATAGGTATTTGTTGAAAACCTTTCAGCATTTCCATGGTAGTGATTTACTTAGCTTTTGACAGGTTGAGCAGAGCATGGTCAATTGTTGGAATTGGATAATAATCAGCTTGGGTGTAGCTGTTCAGCATTCTGAAATATCCAACCATCCTTGAATTATCATTATGCCAAGCTATAATTACTGGGGTAGTGATATCCACTTTGAAAAGATTTGAGTTGAAAACCAGGACCGCTGGAGTTTTTCATTTCATTCAATGTGTTCAAGCATGAGCAAGAGCAAGAGTGAGCACAAGGATGAGAAGAGATGAAAGAACCAGATGAACATGGAAAAACAACCAACGTGGGCGTTGAAGGCTTGAGATCTAGGAACCTTGTTGAATCAAAAGGCAGGACATTCAAGGAGACTAGGTGGCTGAAGTAGCAACATGACAAGAGATTATCTTAGGCTCAATAAAGAAGAAACAGGAATGGAGAATGCATACTGAAGTGTATGGAGATGTCGGTGGGATGATGACCAAGTTGATGTGTCGGAATGAATCTGGATTCGTGTCAATTTCTGGCCAATGTAGAAGGTTAGTCCGGAATGACTTGAGATCAAACCAACTCTTTGTACCAATGGTGTTAAAGGTCATTGGACCATCTTTGTAATGTTCGAGTGTCGAGGCATTTGATTGTGTAGGGATAATGGGCGAATGGGCAATGATGGACTAGTGGATTGACATGAGATGGAAAATAGAATGGAAAAGAAAGATGAAGGAAAATCATGGGGTCAAGCTCAATGGGATCGCTCAATTTATGAAGGCTCTGGATTGGGTGGAGTGATTTGTGCAATACTCTATTAATGGAGTATTTGCAGTGAGCGCTCTCAAATCTCTTACACCCCCCCTTGGTTGGATATCAAGTCAAGTTGTGACGTGCTTGACCAAGCGGTCTAATGAGCATTTGGCCGCTGCCTTGGTAAGTGCGTCTGCAACCATTTGATCAGAAGTGATAAGATGGAGTTTAATCAGTCCTAATTTAAGGTCTTCTCTGACCCCTTTTGTTTTCAGGTCGATGAACTTGGTTTTCAAGTTTGTCACGAATTTAATAATTTTGTCTTCTAAACCTTTGTTGTCAATAAGGTGAATGCTTGGAGTTATTTGGCATTTGTCAATTCTCCAGATCTCACCAATCAAGTGTTTGTTCCAGCGACATTCGAGTTGGCCGTCATTCAAGGCGTTGAATTCCGCTTTGGTGGATGAGTAAGTGATGTTTTGTTGTTTTCGACTGGTCCAGAACAGAGGCGTTCCATAGAGTGAACACAGGATGCCAGATTGAGACTTTCGAGAGCTGGGGTCATCCCCCCAGGTGGCGTCGCTGTAAAAGATGAGATTGGAACAGTTGTTCTTCTTTGAAAATCTCAATTTGAAGTCTTTTGTAGCATTCAGGTATCTCCATGTTTGTACGACTTTGTTCCAGTGTTTGATTCCGGGTCTCTCTGAGTAGCGAGCAAGGCTTGAGACAGCGAAGGAGAGGTCTGGTTGGGCTCATCCAGCAATGAAGTTAAGTTTCCCAATGTGTGATCGGTATTTGATGTTCAGAGCTAAGAATTCCAAGTTTTCCTCTTCCGATTCCGGAAGCAGATGAATTCCTGGAGTGCAGGGAGTTGAGATTGGCTTGCTCTCAGTCATGTTGAGTTCTTCAAGACCCCAAGCAATATGCAGGGGTAGAGATAAGGAGATTGAGTTTTTGTCGCAATCCATTTTCATACCAAGAATGGTGTTTGGTTTGTGACTGGTGGAATTGGAGAATTTCTTCAGGAATTTATCCTCAAATTCTTTTGTGTTGCCAACCACTAGAAGGTTGTTGACATGGAAGAACAAAGAGGAGTTAGAGCTGGTGTGGTTGTAGAGACAAGGGTTGGAATCCAAGGGTTGTTATCCTGGAGATTTGATCCACTGGCTGAGCGTTCTGTACCAGTTTCTGGGCGCCTGTTTGAGCCCATAGAGAGATTTTTTTAATTTTAGGATGGGGGTTTTCCGGTTGCTTCCTTTTGGTCTTCGGATATACACCTCCTCTTCTATCTTGGCGTGCAGGAAAGCCCCCTTTACGTCTAATTGAAGAATGGGAAGATTCTTTTCCAGAGCGTACAAGAGGAGAGCTTGGAGAGAAGTGGTCTTACCAGTTGGAGCGTAGGTCTCAAAGTAGTCTATGCCAAATTTCTGGTTGAACCCTTGCACGCAGAGTCGGGTCTTGCAAACTTGAGGTTCACCATGGGTGTTCTCCTTGATTTTGAAGAAATAGGTTGTTTTCAATGCGTTGGAGGGTGTTGGACCACAGTAGTCTTCCCAAACTTTGAGATCTTCACATGTGCCTAGTTCTTTCCTGACGGAGACCGCCCATGGTGGAGAGTTTAAAGCTTCATCAATGCTCTTGGGCAAAAATGTAGCAATAAAGCCAAATCTGTCCGGTTTTTTAAGAGTGTCTCTATTTTGGAGGGAGCGACCAGTGTCGGATCTTGTCAGAACTTCATTTATCTGCTCTTTGTTGTCTTCTTCATCCAATGTTTCAGAAGATGTTAGAGTCTCTTTGATTTTTATGATGGGATCTGTTTGAGTGAATTCAGGTTTGGGTTCTTTGGTGTTGAGTTTGAGAGTTGGGTTCCCAGGCGCGGAGCTTGAATGGATTGGTTCTTCGACGGCATTCGTTTTGTCAGAGCTGAGCCTGGTGGCACTGTTGTCGTTTTTGCAGATTTTGATGTGTTTTGATTGAATGATAGCTCCCGAGTTGTTGACAATCATGTAGGACAACAGTCAAGGTATGTATCCAATGATTTTTCCGCGGACCCCTTTTTCTTTGAACTTTTTGAGGGCGGATTTTTCTTTCAGATTCAGGTAGACTACAGAAGTCCCCAGTGGTTGGAGATAGTCCTTAGGCAGTTTGGACCCATGCATCATCTCCCAAGGAGATAGCTCACCATTATTCGTAGGGATCTGGTTGAGCGCTAAGGAGAATCCTTTGATAGTTACGTGCCACAGATTCAGTGGCAATTTGGATGTCAAATGTGTAGCACGTACTGATTCAGCTATTGTTTGGTTCGCTCTTTCAGCACTCCCGTTGTGTTCCGGGTGATAGGGTTTGGAACATATCCTTCTTATCCCTTTTTCCTTGAAGAAATCGGTCAAAGATTGGTTTACAAAATCTCCTCCTCCATTGCAATAGAATTCATTTGGATAATAAACTCTCTTGTGATGTTTGTTATTGATGATAAACTTGATTAATTCAGCAGCATCACTCTTGGCGCGAAGGGGAAACACGGCTATATACAAGGAGAAGTTATCAACCAAGGTAAGCAAGAACCAATGGTGACCTTTTGACATGGGAGTGATTGGTCCCATGAGATCTACGTGGATTCATTCGAATACCTTGGAGTCAGTGGTGGATTGTTGGGCAAAGGACAATTTTGTGATCTTACTGAGGTCGCATCCTGAGCAGGAGAATCGCTCTTTGACTTTGACGTTGGTGGATTCTCCAAGATATTTCTTGATTCGTCCTAAACTGGCGTGTCCTAACTTCTGATGCAGGATTTCTACCTCGTCAATGTTCATGAGATACATTGATTCTTTTGTGGGAGTATCTAGGACCAACAGGTTGTTTAGGATTGATCCGTGCAACAGTGATTTTTCCTTCCATCTAATAGTGAATTGAGGAGAGCGGGTGGAGTTGTCTACAGAGATCTGACAGTCATCTTGTAGGAACTTTCCGAAGGATAGCAGATTCAGCGTAGCTTCAGGAACGTGTCAAATAACTTACACTGTTCACCCACTTACCCGGTCCTCCCGCGCTCCCGCTCTCTTCCCTCACCTGTCATTATTTTCCTTCCACATGTCACTCCTATGTTAATTCTTTATTTCTGCCTTTTCCAATTCATCTTCTTCACACAATCCATATACAACAAAATCTTACTCTACTGATTCTCTTTAACCTGAACCACCAACAAACCCTTCACCACATCATGACAAACCATCAACCTCAAACTACCTAACCATTCCTCACACCATTTATTCTCAAACCAAATTCCTCATTCTATTAATCTTTCTTTCATCAATCTTTCTCTTTTCTTTATCTTCTTTTTCTTTCTTTGTATCTCTTCTTTGTCTCAAACTTCATCAGGCTACTTCTCAACATCAACTCATCCACGTCTAAAATCATTCAATCTATGGCCTGACTGGTAAGACGATCACACACTATTGTCAAATCTTCACTATTGAATCTAATCTCCAATGTTCCTTCATTTGAAAGAACTGCTCGATTCTTTTATTATTATTGTCTTTCTGTTCTTCCTGCCGACTGTCTTACTCAATTCCTCCATCGTCATCCATCAAGTCCAGATCCGTTGTCAGATGTTGGTTTTCTTTATCTATCATTCTTTCTTTGAATCTTTCTTCTAATTCTTGACTGATGTTGTTTCTGGCGTATCCCTCTTTGTTCTTGCATCATAAATCTTTTCATCAGCAATTCAACACGGTTAAAAGCCGAAGGTCCGTCCGACTCAACTAACCAAATCTAACAATGGAGGGATTGAACAACAACGGTTTTCAAAAGATCATCCTCAAAGCTGCACTCAAAGCAGTCCCCATTCTTTCGGACGAAAACTATTCAATTTGGAAGGACAAGATGACGATGCTATTGGAACTCAAAGGAGTCAAGGAGGCCCTCGAGGATGATTCTAAAAATCTAAATCCCAACAATGATATGGAGACTTGAGTAATTCTTCTTTCTCGCATCGATTCAGTCACTCATAATAACGTGGTTAACCCAACAAATATTTCATCAGCAAAGCTTCTCTGGAAAACCATCAAAGAACGCTTTGCCTCATCTCAAACCGCAAATTGAGCCCAAGTTTTTAACAAATTTCTCTACCAACAATTCAAACCCGAAGCTATTAATCTATTCATCACGGAAACCAAGATTTCAATGAAGAAAATGGTCAATGTGGGAATCAATTTACCGGATGACATACTCTCCTATCTTATTCTCTTTAAGTTTCCACCCTCTCTTCACTCTCTTTGTCAACAGATTATGCATTTGGATAAAATAGTCACCATGGATCTTGTGCTCAATCATCTTATACAACTCAATAACAAAACCAAGGTTAAATCAAAGGATACAAAGATCAATGATACTGCCCTTATCTCTTCTAGAACCCCCAAAAAGCCTGTTCCCAAAGAAATTTGATTCAAGAAAGGATACCACAACCCGCAATCTCCTGATCATTCCGCTGATAAATTTTGGCACCTCCACGAACACCTGGCGCCTGATTGGTGGAGAGAATCTCAAGCAAATTGGCATGCTCAACTCAACTCAAATTCTAAAAACAAAGAAGTAGCCCACTACGTTGCCCTTCTTTCCACTTGGGTTCAAAATATTAATCCGCTTAATCGAATCATCCTAGACTCCGGCGCCTCCTGCCACATGTTCAACTCACCTGATTTCTTCAGCTTTCTTGAGGAATGCGCTGGTGACAAGTTTATAAACACCGGAAAAGAAAGTGCTAAACTTGCTATAAAAGGAAAAGGAACTGTCAAACTCAGTTGGAAAAATTCTGTCGTCACACTCACCAACTGTTTATTCGTTCCCAATCTGGTAGTGAATCTAATCAGTCCTGGAGAATTGATTTCATCAAAACAATGCTCTCTGTCCTCTTTTCGCAATCAATTTTTTCTTACAACTCAGTCAAAGCCAGCTTTTTCAGGTTTTATTCAAGAGAATCTTTTCATCCTCAATCCCCCGTCTCGCATAGGAAACAACAACAAATTTTGTCACCTCTCGACTAAAGAACCAAATCAGGATCAAGTCAAACTTCTTCATCAATCCTTTGGACATGCCAGCCCGTACCGTCTCAAAAACCTCATTCCCTCTATCCAATCTGATTCTATTTCTACTTTCCAATGTGAGGACTGCGTATTCTCAAAAATCACCAAATCATCTTTCAAGAACTCCTTGAATCCTTCTTCTAAACCCTTCAAACAACTCCACCTAGATCTAATTGGCCCCATTTCACCAACGGGAAGAAACGACATGAACTACATCCTATCCGTTATAGATAATTATTCAGGATATGTCTTGGCTATTCCTCTCCAGTACAAATTGGATGCGTGCCAACAGATCAAAACTATCCTCAATCACAAAAAACTTAAAAGAAACAGACATCCTGCCACAATTTGCACCAATGGCGGTGGCGAATTCACTTCCTCAGAACTTGAAAATTTCTTCAAGATTAATTCGATTCAACATCTTATCTCTGAGCCTTATCATCACAAACATAACGGAAAAATCAAAAGAGCTAACCAAACTATCACCAAATCTATACGCGCTACTCTTCAAAGCTCAAAACTTCCTCTCAACCTCTGGGCGGAAGTTGCCAAATCAACATGTCTCTCATTAAAACAAATTCCTAAAGCTCCCAACCTTTCTTCCCCTTTTCAACTCTTTACTGGAAAATCGCTTCCCATTAGTTATTTTCACCCTATAGGGTCCAAGGTAGTGTATCTCGATTACAAAGTAAATCAAGGTGACAAATTTCAAGATTGAGGACTCCCTGGAACCCTTGTGGGTTACAACCAAAATTTTCTCTCTTATCGCATCTTAAGACCTGACAATGTAATTATTTCATCTAAAAACGTTAAATTTCTCAAAAATGACTGTACGTCTCAGATCTCATCCACATTAAATTTGACTGAAGACTTGCAATCTCTCAAAATAGATCACGACCCATCTATTCTCTTTGATGATCATCCTCCCACCAACCCAACTGTCAACAATCAATCCATCGAATCACAAATAGATGATCCACCTTCTTTATCCGTTCCTAATCCCGAAGCTTCCAATACTCTGTCAATCAACTCTGAATCAGACTTGTCTGAAGAAATTGAGCAGCAACTCACACCTGGATACAGTCTTTGCAATAGACCAACATTAAATCCACCTGATCAATATGGGTACCATCATTATTACGTTCCCAAATCCTTCAAACAAGCTAAAAAGTGCTTCGACGCTCCCAAGTGGGAACTCTCCATGGATTCTGAACTCAATGGTATTGAATCCCTGGAAGTATGGGAAGATTACAATGGTCCTGAACCTGAAAATCCGCTCAATACTACCTGGGTATATTGATTAAAAGACAATTGTCACGGAGACCCACTGGTCTATAAAAGTCGACTTTGTGTTCAAGGGTTTGATCAAATCTACGGATTAGACTATCAAGATACCTTTTCTCCAACCGGAAAGGCCGCCTCTTTACGTATTGCTCTTCTCTTTGGCCTTTTTCATTCCTTCCAATCACCCAGTTTGACGTCAAGAGTGCTTTCCTCCACGCACCTCTAACTGATAAAGTGATTATAAAAAGACCCAAAGGCCCAAAAAGAAAGTCAGAATTTCTCATTCTTTGCAAGTCTCTTTACGGCTTAAAGCAAGCTCCCGTCAATTGGTTCAACACCCTAACCTCTTGGATCCGTGAGCAACGATTCCATGAATCCATATCTGATCCCTGCCTATACATTCACCCTGTCGCAAATTCAGTCCTATTCTTCCATGTAGACAATCTCATCCTTGTTGGTTCCGGCGATAATTTCCAAAATAAATTCTTGGAGCAATTTCCAAATTCTAGTCATCACAATCCTAATACGATTCTTGGAATGAAGTATGAACGAATCAACAATAAAATCTTGCTTTCTCAACCAAAACACATTGAACATGGATTAGAAGAACTGAAGATGGTAGACTGCAAGCCCTCATCTGCTCCCCTAACCGCGAAGATCAATTTATCTCCGGCCTCCAATGAAGAAAACAAGGAATTTAAAAACTTGAACATCAATTATAGATCGGCCGTTTTCCTTATTAATTATATTGCCTGCCTGACTCGTCTGGACCTCAGTTTTGCTGTTTCTAGCCTTGCTAGATTCTGCGAGAAACGCGGGATTCGTCACTGGAGGGAGGTAAAACGTTGCTGGAAATATCTCAAGGCTACAAAAACCTTAAAACTCACACTACAAATTCATAATTCAAAAACCCAAGTCAAATGTTACAGTGACACTACTTGGAGCGATGATATTGAAACTCGACGTTCTCAGTCCGGACATCTTTCTCTTCTTTTTAATTATCTTATCTCTTGAAGCAGCTACAGACAACGCAAAGTCACACACTCAACCACTGAAGCTGAACTAAACCCTTTAGTTGATTCCTTTCTTGAAGCCATATGGATGAGAGGTTTAGTGGCGGAACTCTGGAAGAAAGAATTAGAATCAAGTCATCACTTTATCAACAACAAAGGTCTCGACAATAAACTAAAGAAGTTTGGATGTAATTCAAAAACTCGCCATATTGATATTAAGACAAAAGCACTTTGCAAAGAGCTAAAACTTGGAAATCTTTCTTTTGACTTAGTACCAGCCTCCAAAATGAAAGCAGACGGATTAACTAAGGCGCTTCCGCTTCCTACTCTTTCCTCTCTTCTTCATTTAATCAATCCTTCTTTTAAGTGCTCAATCTTACCAGTCACGGGGGGTGTCAAATAACTTACACTGTTCACCCACTTACCCAGTCCTCCCGCGCTCCCGCTCTCTTCCCTCACCTGTCATTATTTTCCTTCCACATTTCACTCCTATGTTAATTCTTTATTTCTGCCTTTTCCAATTCATCTTCTTCACACGATCCATATACAACAAAATCTTACTCAACTGATTCTCTTTAACCTGAACCACCAACAAACCCTTCACCACATCATGACAAACCATAAACCTCAAACTACCTAACCATTCCTCACACCATCTATTCTCAAACCAAATTCCTCATTCTATTAATCTTTCTTTCATCAATCTTTCTCTTTTCTTTATCTTCTTTTTCTTTCTTTGTATCTCTTCTTTGTCTCAAACTTCATCAGGCTACTTCTCAACATCAACTCTTCCACGTCTAAACTCATTCAATCTATGGCCTGACTGGTAAGACAATCACACACTATTGTCAAATCTTCACTATCAAATCTAATCTCCAATGTTCCTTCATTTGAAAGAACTGCTCGATTCTTTTATTATTATTGTCTTTCTGTTCTTCCTGCCGACTGTCTTACTCAATTCCTCCATCGTCATCCATCAAGTCCAGATCCATTGTCAGATGTTGGTTTTCTTTATCTATCATTCTTTCTTTGAATCTTTCTTCTAATTCTTGACTGATGTTGTTTCTGGCGTAGCCCTCTTTGTTCTTACATTATAAATCTTTTCATCAGCAATTCAACAGAACATAGTATGCGTTGGCAAGCCTGATATTTATTTCCCAAATTTTAGGAGCGCAGTTCCTCTTCCTAGTATCCTAAGTCTGGCGCCTGGCTTTCCGGTTTTTATGAGTTCAGAACCATTGAGAGTAGTTAGTTGACTAAAATGTTTTCTAGAATTGAGAAGATGTACGGAACACCCCAAATTGAGGATAAAAGATGATTTATTCAGGGAGTTGACAGAGTTGGCTCCGCAGAAGAAGTTGAAGAAGTGAGCAAGGTTGTCCTCTTTCTTCTCTGCTTTCTTCCCTTTTTGGTTAGCTGGTCTGAGGTGAGGGAATTCCGCCCAGCATTGTTCGCATTTGTGGTTCTTCACTCTTTTGTTATGAATTCCATTTGTGCATCAAGGATAAGATACATTGACTAAGCTAAGATTGGTTTTTGGTTCTTCCTTAGTCGCTCGAATTTTGTTTTTATGTTGGATTAGGTGATTGAGGACGTAATCAACGGTGATGACTTGGCTCCCGTGCATAATTTGGGATTGCATAGACTTCAAGGAGGAAGGGAACTTGAACAGTACCAGGTAGGCTAAGATGTCTGATGGCAGTTTGATTCCAACTTCTGAGAATTTGTTCAGATGAATTCAAACAGTGGTCACGAATTTTTCGATTTGCTGTTTGTTGAAAGATAGGTACAAAAAGTTATTGAATACTTGGGCTCAATTAGCAGACTGAGATGAGGCAAAATGCGTCTTGGCCGCAATCCAGATTCCACGAGCACTGTTTTTGTTCTCCGATGTGATTATGTTGGAGTGGGTTGCAGCCTCAAGTCTTGAAAGCAAATATGCGGTGATCTCCTGGTTGAGGTCTTTGCCTAGTTCTAGTTTCTCGTCCTCTTGATTCATAATAGAAAGTATTTTGCGCAGTCAAAACAGATTTTGAAACTTTGATCGCCAGATTGAATAGTTATCCTCATTGAGTAGAGGAATAGATTCATAGATTCCTTTAAGAGCAAGTGCCTTGGACAAATCTCTCGCCAGTCCTGGTGTTGACGATGCCATTTTACGGTATAGTTGATGGAGCTTTGGCTTTTAACCATGAAAAGATTTGAGTTGAAAACCAGGACCGCTGGAGTTTTTCATTTCATTCAATGTGTTCAAGCATGAGCAAGAGCAAGAGTGAGCACAAGGATGAGAAGAGATGAAAGAACCAGATGAACATGGAAAAACAACCAACATGGGCGTTGAAGGCTTGAGATCCAGGAACCTTGTTGAATCAAAAGGCAGGACATTCAATGAGACTAGGTGGCTGAAGTAGCGACATGACAAGAGATTCTCTTAGACTCAATAAAGAAGAAACAGGAATGGAGAATGCATACTGAAGTGTATGGAGATGTTGGTGGGATGATGACCAAGTTGATGTGTCGGAATGAATCTGGATTTGTGTTGATGTCTGGTCAATGGAGAAGGTTAGTGCGGAATGACTTGAGATCAAACCAACTCTTCGTACCAATGGTGTTCAGGGTCATTGGACCATCTTTGTAATGTTTGAGTGTCGAGGCATTTGATTGTGTAGGGATAATGGGCGAATGGGCGATGATGGACTAGTGGATTGACATGAGATGGAAAATAGAATGGAAAAGAAAGATGAAGGAAAATCATGGGGTTGAGCTCAATGGGATCGCTCAATTTATGAAGGCTCTGGATTGGGTGGAGTGATTCGTGCAATACTCTATTAATGGAGTATTTGCAGTGAGTGCTCTCAAATCTCTTACACACTTGTCCATTGTTTCCTAATTTCCTTAAGACTTTTAAGTCAACCAACTCTTCAATATGAGTTTCCAGAGAAGCTCTAAATTTTGGACTAGAAGGGTAAGCAGGTCTCCTCAGGTTAGGTGGGTAAGGAGGCTTAATGGTAAGAGTTAGAATCATATCATGTCCTTTGATGTTACCAATGGGGTGATCTTTGGCACAGAAAGCATTCTGATTTTCACAGCATACTTGTAGGATCTCCCGCCTTTGTTCTTCATTGAGCAGGGGATTCAAAGCTGCTTGAGAGAAGTATTCCTGATTGAAATTCTCTAAGTGTTTTTCATAAGTTGAATCAGAAGTTTGAGCATTGACGTAGCATATTTGAAACTTCTTGTTCCAGTCTCACCCTATGGTGAAGTATCTACCCTTGCTTTGGAATACATCTATACCATACAAGCAAAGAGAATCATTAGCAAGGATAAAGTAATCACATACTCCGTTTTGGAGCACTAAAACTTAAGTTTTCAGTTAGAGTGATCCTTTAGAGTGAGGGAGTATGATATCAGAGGACCATACTCCAAAAGCATTGAGAGAAGAATTACAACTGCTGAACTTAGCCTGAGGTACTGGTTATAAGTTGAGTTTCCAGTTTGGGTCTTGTTTCTCCAAATAAGGTGAAATAAAACAAGATCAAAAGGCCCCACTGTCTAGAATTAACTTAATGGGGGAACCTTGGATTAAACCAGTAGCATAGCATGTTTTTCCTGAAGTGTAAATTTTACCAGCAGAAGTTTTTAGATTCAAGGCCTTAGCCTCAGAGATGTGGTGAATCTTCATGTTGGGATTCCATTTTTAAGGTAAGTTAGAATCCTCATTAACAGAATTTATGTCCAGAGAAGACTCAATACTTCCTTAAATAACATTGATGGGGTTAGTGATCATTAAATCACCCTCAGAAAGTGATCCATCAGTATCATCAAGGTGAGGTTCACGATTATCATACTCTTCTCCTTCAATAAGATTAATCCTTTTCCTAGGTAGAGGACAATCAGGTTTTACGTTTCCTGATTGGTTACAGTTCCAACATACTTTTTACTTTGACTCTGGAGTCTTCTTGACTTCCAAGGTAGTTGGATTAAATGCAGGGGATTCCTTAGATTTGGTTGTATACTCTTCCCTGTTCTTAGTATTTTGTTCCCTGAGGAGTCTGTTGACTCTTTTATCAAGAACATTCATATCAATAGTCTCTTCCAACACACCTATCAAGGTTGAAAGATCAGAATCAATAGGCATCCTGCACTTTACACTGTGGTTGATTTGTCTGGGACATAAGTTGAGAAGTCTTTCATTGACTGCTTCTTTATCAGCATCTGGGTAAAAACAGTCTAACCTCTTTTTCTGGTCTTAGCACCACTTATGAGGTTTGTCTTTTGGATGGATCAAACTGGGAGGTTTAAAAAGTTTTCATCATCTTTCTTTTCCAAATCCTAGTACCAAATTTTACTTTGATCAATTCTTTCCAAGAACTCCAGGATAAAGATCCAACTTCTTCTCTTTTATTGATAAACAAATCAAGAGATACTCCTTCAATTAGTCTGGGCAATTTTACCACAGCTATTGCATCAGGGAGTTCATAAGAAGCAAGGATATAATCAATAAATTTAATAAAACTGACATTGTTGTATTCCCCTTCTCCGGAGGATTTTGGCCATTCAGTGATGGGAGGAAGTAACTTCAAAGACTGTTCCACTTCAGGAGTAAGACTGAGTCTGAAAGATTCATTACTAGTTTTCCTGGTTCTGGGTGGAACACTAGGAGTACTGGTGTACCTAGCAGGTCTAGTTTCTTCCAAGTCAATGACTGGGGAGTTAGTAGAATTGACTTTAAGATCTATGAGATCATTCTTAATCATACCTAACTCCAAATCAAGTTTTTTGTTTAGTAAATCAATTTTGTTAATCAGATGAAATGAAGGAGTAGGACTAGGTTTGTTAACTTCTTCCTTGAGCTGGTTCATGGTTGCAAGAATATCTTCCTGAAGAATTGATTGGTTATCATCAATATGTTTCATCAGGTCCAACTTACTAGATTTTATACTATCCTTGATTTGTTGTATTTCTAACTCATCAATTCTCATAGTCTGAGACTGGGTATCAATCACTCTGAAAATACTCAGACTTAATTTTTCCAATTGTTGATAAACTTTGTCAAAACATTGGCTGATAACCCTAAAATTGTGAGACACATCTACAGAAAAGCTATCAAGAGCTTCTACATCTAATTGTGGTACAACTTTTTCCACTTCTGGGCTAGGTATATTATACTGTCCCCAATCCTTTGGTTTCCTTAACTTCTGATGGGCTGAGGACCTCTTATTTTTGGGGTCCTTTCCCTTTAAGTAAGCTAACTGTTTTCAAGGATTCCAGTTCTGCATGTAGCCTTCTCCCTGTTTCTTTGGGATCAACTTTTGGAGAGAAATATGAGATTTCTTTTCCAGATAAATAGCTTTTCTCATACCTGGTTGATCCTCCTGGGTCTGCTCCAACTTGAATTGTTCCCAATAGCTCACGTGCCCTTTCACTAATAATTTGACTCTTTCCTCCATGGTGAGTCCAGCTGGGGTGGCATAGGAGGACCGGTATCCTCTTGGGATAACTTGTTGGGCAATGGGTGGTTCTCCAACGGTCTGCTGGTCGAGTTGGTGGCCGCGGTTGTTGCCATTGTTGTCCCGCATGACACTTTAGTCACGGGTTTGAGCCCCCTCATCACCCTTGCAACTGGAGTCCTTGCGCGTATGAGTTCCTCTGGGAAGATATCCATACAATGGGGCTCTACCTGTTGCACAGGTGTTGTGCCAGTTTTGGTACATAGCACCAAAATAAATGAGTAAGTCTTTTGTGAAAAGACTTGAAAATATAAAAAATAATATTTCTTGTGTATTTATAGTTTTAATAATTCATTATATATATTTTAACTCACTTAAAGTTAAATTCAAGGGTACCAACACTTGGTTGGGATCAAAACGGTCCTTGGGGGGTATTTCAATGGGGTCTGAGTGAGTTCCAATCAGATCCTGGGATAAATACAAGGGTAAGTCCAAGGGTACACTGTCTGGGACATCCTCTAGGAGTTCCTGGTCAACGAGATCACCAAAAAAAAAATCCACTCAGATGGATAAAAACAAAAAAATATAACTTTAATATTGTTTGTATTTTTACGTGATGAGGTGATGTTTTTAGAAAAAATAATCACTTTTATTAGTTTTGGATTTTTCTTTATGGTCTGGAATTTTTAGTTTATAAATATAAAGCTTCCTTTGATGAATTCTCCACTCCTTATGTTGCCTTAATAAAGAATTGAAATTGATAATTATTTCAAGCTCAAGTTCTTTGTCCTTTATAACCTGCTGTTTATAATAAAGAAATTTCTATTGTTGTTGCTCAGGAGTTATAATAACAGGGAGAAAGTTATGAAGTATTTCTTCTTTTTTCTTTATAACAAGTTTCAAATAAAAATTGATCAATTCTCTGTTGGTTTTAAGATCCAATAGAGAAACAAAGGATCAAAAACATATATGTTTTGAGAATTTTAAGTTATTTTTTAAAAAATAGACTGTTCCAAGGAATAAACAATCAAACATTAATTATTTAAGGATATTTGCCAGCCAGACGCCCAGTTTTCAGCTCTCTGATACCAGGAACCTTGCAGTCCTTTAGCTACAGAGAGTGATAAAAGTACTGGAATAATAATCATAATAATTATTCCAAAAATAAACACTTAGAGGCTCAAAAAAATAATATAATAAGAGCAGTTGCAAGGTTTAATTGGTTTTTTAATAAAATTTTTTCAATATGTATATAAAAGAGGGGCCACAGTATTATACTACTGGGGGTCTTTACAGACAAAGCAACCTCTCTACAAGGGGCCTCCTTAGGCAGTTAAAGAACCTTGGAATGAAGATGGGTGCCTTAGAAAGGGTTTATTCCACTAATGGACGGGCATAACAGCACAATGGCCAAGACAGGAAGGGAAAAACTCACTCAGAGCACTTTACCACGAAAATCCTGCAATAATAGGAAGGGTTTCAGAGAAGATGGGGTGGATTGCTTGACTAAACTTCAAGGGTTGATTGGTTTAAGAAATAAATAATAATACTACAGACTTGGTAATAAGTCACTTGCTTAGATTCTTCATAAGAACTTTACTAACAATGAAACGGTGGCTGATTGATAATAATAATTCCTGGTAAATTGATTAACTGATTCTGGATCCAAAAGAGGTCTGTATAAATACCTTTTTGGGGTGATTTTGAGCTTCTCAGGGCACATAGAGAGGGTTCTGCTCGTGGGCTGAGGCTGGCAAACTAGTCAGGGCACGATTAGCACGTCCACTTGGTGCTTTCAGTCAGCCAACCTTAGATCTGCTGGAGTTTTGTACTATTTTAGCCACAGGATCTTTTAATCTGTTATGGTCTAAACTTGATCATTCTGTACTCATCCTTCATTTGTACTATTGGTATTGCTTTAAAGAGGACAGATGTGGATTTTTACTGATTGTTCATCATCTGCTGATCACGTAGATAATTTGTAATAATTTCTATGAACACTACTTGTAGTGTTTCCCGGTCTTCAAAGATCAGAGTCAGTGATTTACATGGTAATCCTTGATCTTTGATTTATTATTGAAAAATGTTCTAAACTTAATTTTTATTAATTTTATTTAAGTTTTGATCTTTTCAGACTATTACTAATGCATATTTCAACTTGTTAAATATGCTAGGCAACTCTAACTAGGTTGTAGCTCTTCTGAGCGGTACCTGGTTGTCAGATTAGTCACAACGGATCCAGATGCAGGGATCAGTCAGTAAAGATGCGCACAGGGTAGGATCCTCTGCGTGCGTGGAAGAATTAGCTGCGCGCGGGGATCTCTAGTACATGGGAATCTGCTCCTACAAGTACGCAGGGATATTTAATGATGCAGGGCTGCGCGCAGGAATTGTGACATAACACATTTCCGCTTGTAACTCCTAAAATATACACAACACCTCAATTCTGAGTGAATTTTGGATGTAAACCCTATACGTGACAACACATGTGAAATATTAGAATGGCCAAAAGGTGCCATACTGGTGTTGTAATTTTTAGTACTTTTCTTTTTAATTATTTTAAAAATGTAAGGACTTGGAATTCAAGGGTGGGGTCAGTGAGTGACCCTACCTAATTTTGGGTGAGGAATCCATTTCTATAATAATATTTATGGATTTCTAACTACTTCTTTTTTTAATTGAGATATAGTTTTTTGTTGCTATTGACAGGTTGCTCTGTACATAGTAGCAAGCTGACAGTGAACTACGTTCATCTGACCTCTGTACTGTTGTATGGCTATCTGCCATCTTAAAATTTGCCTACTAGGGGTCTTCATGTTCATCAAAGTCCTGAAAGCATTGCAGTCAGTAATTACTGTGAACTTGGTTCTTTCCAAGTAGTAATGAAGTTTCTCCAGAGCCCATTATAAAGCAAGGCATTCCATTTGGCTTGCAACATACCTTTTTGTAGTATCCTTAACTTGTCTGCATATGAAGAGTATAGGTTTTCCCACCGTTTTGTCATCCTTTATGACTTCCTGGTTTAATGCAGCTCCTAGCCAGTCCATACTAGTATCTATATAGAGCTTGAAGGGTTTAGAATAGTCTGGCTGAATCAGTACTGGAGCTGAAGCCATGGCCATCATGAGCTCCTCATAATTCTTAAGTCTTTCATAATTCATTTCAAACAAGGTGGTGTTGTTTCAGATTTCATACAGACACTTGGTTAGAAGAGAAAACTTTGGTAAGTACTTCCTATAGTAGCTGCAGAAGCTAATAAAAGATAGGAGTTCAGTTTTATTCTGAGGCATTGGCCTATTCATTCCTGCTGCTATCTTTTTTTGGTCAGAAGCTAAGTTTAGTCCAGAGAAAATCTGTCCTAAGGGTTTCAGTTCTCCATAACCAAAGTTACACTTTTTAATTGATACTTCCAATTCCAAAGCAGAGATAGTTTTGAGGACTAATCTTACTTTATCCAGGTGGGTATCCCAATCATCAGTGTCAGCCTCCTGGATGCCAGGACCCTTGCTATCCTTTAGCTACCAGAGGTGATAGAATAAATAATAAGTATTTTATTTAATAAATGCAGCAAAAATCCGTAAAATATTTGGATTAAGATTATTGCAAGGTTAAATGGTTTGGTTATGGTTTATTGTTATGAATCAACATGAATAAATTGATTATCAAATATTTTTATAGAGGGGCCACAATTATATGGGGGTCTTTAACACCTCTCTTCAGGGATTTCAGTATGAAAACACATAGTCCTGGTTACTTTGGGCTCTTTAGTTTAAAGGATATTTTGCCCAAAGATAATATGTATATAAAATAAACGGTGGAGTGGCAAGGCCTTGTAACCAAGCTGCCACGACAGAGAAAGGATAATATAACTCACTGGTATATTATTAAATCCTTTTGGTATCTGTTTGAGATGTGCACTGATGGGTTAAACCTATATACTGGGGTTATAAGGTTGTTCAGAAGTTTTAATTGATAAAAAAGAGGTTGAGGACAGATATTATTGATCAGACTTAGCCATGAATCACTTACGTATCTCTTATAATACTTGATTACCTTGGCATGGTTTCTGGATATAAATATAACTGGGTATCTGCCCATCAATATCCTCAAAAGAGATCTTTATTTATAGCTTTTGGAGTTTCAACAATGTCCTTCTGAGGGGTGCAGGGGCTCAAAGGGACGGCCACTAAGGCTAGTAGGGTAACCATGGGTAGCTTGTCATGTGTTCTTGGTTCTATAGCATGGGTAGCATCTAATTTCTCTGGGTATGGGAATTATTCTACTTCATAATAGATATTAAGACGTATGAATAACACTAATCAGTCCCATTTATGTATTATTTATTTAATTATCCTTAGTAAATGATCCAATTAATTTGATAATCATATAAATAGACATTTCTAAGGACATCCTGATTTCAGGTGAGTTCACATTATGTATTATATGACTGGAGTAAAAGTCATGATATTGATTTTACTCCTTATTTTGAGTTCCAGTTGATTTACTAAGATAATTACATAAAAAGATAAGTCATGGGAGTTCATGTAATATTTTTACATCATGAGTTTTCTTAGTATGTAACGAAAATATTTATGTCTAGAAATTCTCATAAAGTACATTAAAGTATTTTGATATATTTTTAGAAGTTGTCATTGTCTTATTTTCAACATTCTTGGTACTTTGAATTATATTAAAATGAAAAATACGTATAAGGATTATTTAAGTATTTTTATATAATATTATGTACTTTTAGACTATCTACTATCCACGGGACTATTTATTACATATTTAGAATGTTCCCATGTGGGTTGTAGCATGTTTAGGTGGTACCTGAGCCTCTCAGGCCCCCTGTCACTCTGTCAACCTGTAGTCCCGCGGCTGCGTACTTGTCAGAGGCCCAGGGCTGCGTAGACGACCTTGAGGGAGTGACAGGGCCGTATCTCAGCCGCGCGCGGGTGCCTTGGCTGCCGCAGCTGCCTGCGGGAATTGTGAAAAAAAATTTCTGTCCTTAACTCCTAAAATATACACAACACCTCAATTTTGACTGAATTTTAGGTGTGAAACCTATACGTGACAATGTGTGTGAAATATTTAATTGACAAAAAGCTCAATAGTGAAGCTGTAGTATTTTGGTCTTTCTTTCCTTGATTATTTGAAAATATAAGGAGTTGGATCTCAAGGGTAGGGTCAGTGAGTGACCCTACCTAATTTTGGGTGGAGAATCCATTTATTTATGGTTCTCTTACTCCTTCTTGGGTTCATTCTATTATTATTTTTTTATGTTATTTTTGTTACTTTTTCAGCTTGCTCTGCAATAGTAGCAAGCTGACAATCAGATTAAATGATAACATCATCAAGGTAAACCATCATCCATCCTTGTCTGATGAAAAATCCTAGAACTTTTTCCATCATCCTTTGAAAATGAGAAAGAGCATTTTTTATACCAAAAGGCATCCTTAGATACTCATAAATTCCCAAATGACAGATAATTCTCATGAATTTCCAGCTATCAGGGCTGATAGGTATTTGGCAAAAACCTTTCAGCATGTCCATGGTAGTGATGTACTTAGATTTTGACAGGTTACGCAGAGCATGGTCAATCCTTGGAATTGGATGATAATCAGCTTGGGTGTAGTTTTTCAGCATTCTGAAATCACCAACTATCCTTGACTTATCATTATGCCAAGCTATAATTATTGGAGTAGTGATATCTACTTGTTCTTGTGTCCTACTTTCCTTAAGACTTGTAGGTCAACTCAATATTGAATATGTGTTTCCAGAGAAGCTCTAGATTTTGGATTAGAAGGGTAAGCAGGTCTCCTGAGGTTAGGTGGGTAAGGAGGCTTAATGGTTAGAGTCAGAATCATATCATGTCCTTTGATGTTACCAATGGGGTGATCCTTGGTACAGAAAGCATTCTGATTTTCAAAGCATACTTGTAGGATGTCCTGTCTTTGGTCTTCATTGAGCGGAGGATTCAAAGCTGCTTGAGAGAAGTATTCCTGATTGAAAATCTCTAAGTATTTTTCATAAGTTGAATCAGAAGTTTGAGCATTGACATGGCATATTTGAAACTTCTTGTTCCAGTCTCCCCCTATGGTGAAGTATCTACCCTTGCTTTGGAATACATCTATACCATACAAGCAAAGAGAATCATTATTAAGGATAAAGTAATCACATACTCCGCTTTGGATCACTACAAATTCAATGTTCAGTTTGAGTGATCCTTTAGAGTGAGGGAGTATGATATCAGAGGACCATACTCCAACAGCATTAAGACAAGAATTACAACTGCTGAACTTAGCCTGAGGTACTGGTAATAAGCTCAGTTTCCATTTTGGGTCTTGTTTCTCCAAATAAGTTGAACCACCACAAGAGCAGAAGGGTCCACTGTCTAGAATCAACTTAAAAGGGGAACCTCAAATTAAACCAGTAGCATAGCATTTTTTGCCTGAAGTGTAACTTTTACCGGCAGAATATTTTAGAGTCAAGGCCTTAGCCTCAGAGATGTGGTGAATATTCATGTTGGGATTCCATTTTTGAGGTAAGTTAGAATCCTCATTAAGGGAAATTATGTCTAGAGAAGACTCAATACTTCCTTCAATGACATTGATTGGGTTAGTGATCATCAAATCACACTCAGAAAGTGATCCATCAGTATCATCTAGGTGAGGGTCAGGATTATCATAACCTTATCCTTCAATAGGATTAATCCTTTTCCTAGGTAGAGGACAATCAGGTTTTACATGTCCTGTTTGGGTACACTTCCAAAATACTTTTTCATTTAAATATGGAGTCTTCTTGACCTCCAAGGTAGTTGGATTAGCAGGGGATTTATTAGTTTTGGCAGTGTACTCTTCCCTTTTCCTAGTATTTTGTTATCTGGGGAGTCTGTTGACTCTATTATCTAGACCATTCATATAAATAGTCTCTTCCAACACATCTATCAATGCAGAAAGATCAGAATGCATGGGAATCCTTCACCTTACTCTGTGATTGATTTTTCCCGGACATAAGTTGAGAAGTCTTTCATTGACTTCTTCTTTATCAGCATCTGGGTAAAAACAGTCTAACCTCTTTTTCTGTTCTAAGCCTCACTTATGAGGTTTCTCCTTGGATGGATCAAACTGGGAGGTTTCAAAATTTTTCATCATCTTTCTTTTCCAAATCCTAGTACCAAACTGTAATTTGATCAATTCTTTCCAAGAACTCAAGGATAAAGATCCAACTTCTTCGCTTTTATTGACAAACCAATCAAGAGCCACTCCTTCAAATAGTCTGGGAAATCTTACCACAACTATTGTATCAGGGAGTTCATAAGAAGCAAGGGTATCATCAATAAATTTAATAAAACTGAAATTGTTGTATTCTCCTTCTCCAGAGAATTTAGACCATTCAGTAATGGGAGGAAGTAACTTTAAAGCCTGTTTTATTTCAGGAGGAGGACTGGGCCTAAAAGATTCATCCCTAGTTGTCCTAGTTCTGGCAGGAACACTAGGATCACTGGTGAACCTATTTCTCGCAGGTCAATGACTGGGGAGTTAGTAGAATTGATTTTAAGATCTCTGAGATCATTCTTAATCATACCTAACTCCAAATCAAGTTTGTTGTTCAGTAAATCAATTTTGTTAATTGGGTGAGCTGAAGGAGTAGGACTAGTTTTCTTAACTTCTTCCTTAAGCTGGTTCATGGTTGCAAGAATATCTCCCTGAAGAATTGATTGGTTTTAATCAATATGTTTCATCAGGTCCAAATTACTAGATTTTATACTATCCTTGATTTGTTTTATTCTAACTCATCAATTCTCATAGTCTGAGGCTGGGTATCAATCACTCTGAAAATAATCAGACTAAATTTGTCCAATGGTTGATAAACTTTGTCAAAACACCAGCTGATAACAGTAAAATTGTGAGACACATTTACAGAAAAGCTATTAAGAGCTTCTACATCTAATTGTGGTACATCTTTTTCCACTTCTGCGCTAGGGATATTATGCTGTCCCAATCCTTTGGGTTACTTAACTTCTTATGGGCTGAGGACTTCTTCTTTTTGGGGTCCTTTCCCTTTAAGGAAGCTAACTGATCTCAAGGATTCCAGTTCTGCACGTAGCCTTCTGCCTCTTTCTTTGGGATAAAAGTTTACCGAGAAATCTGAGATTTCTTTGCCAGAGAAATAGCTCTTCTCATACCTGGCTGATCCTCCTGGGTCTGAGCCAGTTTGAATTGTTCCTAATATCTCACGTACTCTTTCACTAATACCTTTACTCTTTCCTACTTGGTTGATTCCAGCTGGGGTGGCATATGAGGACCCGTATCCTCCTGGGATAACACATTGCGCAGAGGGTTGTTCTCAAACGGTTTGTTGGTCAAGTTGGCAGCCGCATTTGTTGCTGTTTTCGTCCCCCGTGATGCTATGGTCACAGGTTTGAGCCCCCTCATTGCGCTTGCAACTGGAGTCCTTGCGCGTACAGGTATCTCCAGGAAGAGATACATACAATGGGGCTCTACCTGTTGTGCGTGTGTTGCGCCTGTTTTGATACATAGCACCAAAAAAAAAGAGTAATCTTTTGTCAAAAAATATGAGAAAAGACTTAAAAATATAGAAAAGATAATATTTTTTGGGTATTTATATTTTCAATAATTTTTTATATATATTTTAGCTCACTTAAAGTTAAATTCAAGGGTACCAACACTTGGTTGGGATCACAACTGGCCTTGGGGGGTAGTCCAACAGGGTCTGAGTGAGTTCCAATCAGATCCTGGGATAAATCCAAGGGTAAGTCCAAGGGTACACTGTCTGGGACATCCTCTAGGAGTTCCTGGTCAATGAGATCACAAAAAAAACCATCAAGATGGATAAAGACAAAAAAAATATAAATTTAATATTGTTTTTTGTTTTCATGTGGCAAGATGATGTTTTTAGAAAAATAATCACTTTTATCAGTTTTGGATTTTTCTTTATCTTCAGGGTTATTTAGTTTATAAATATAAAGCTTCCTTTGATAAATTTTCAACCCCTTATGTTGCCTTAAAAAAGAATTGAAATTGATAATTCTTTCAAGCGCAAGTTCTTTGTCCTTTATAACCTGCTGTTTATAATAAAGCAATTTATCTTTTTGTTTCTCAGGAGTTATAATAACAGGGACAAAGTTATGGAGTTTGTCTTCTTTTTTCTTTTTAATAAGGTTCAAATAATAATTGATCAATTCTTCTTTGGTCTTAACATCCACTAGAGAAACAAAGGATCAAAAAAATATATGTTATGAGTACTTTAACTTATTTTTAAAAAATAGACTGGTCCAAGGAATAAATAATCAAAGATTAATTATTTAAGTATATTTCCCGGACAGATGGCCAGTTGTCAGCTCTCTGATACCAGGAACCTTGCATTCCTTTAGCTACAGAGAGTGATAAAAATACTGGAATAATAATAATAATTATTATTCCAAAAATAAACACTTAGAGGCTCAAATAAATAATATAATAAGAGTAGTTTCAAGGTTTAATTGGTTTGGTAATAAAAGGTTTTCAATATGTATATAAAAGAGGGGCCACAGTATTATACTACTGGGGGTCTTTACAGAAAAAGCAACCTCTCTTCAAGGTGCCTCCTTAGGAAGTTTAAGAACCTTGGAATGAAGATGGGCGCCTTAGAAAGGGCTTATTCCACCAATGGCCAGGCATAACAGCACAATGGCGTAGAAAGGAAGGGAAACACTTACTCTGAGCACTTTACAACAAAAATACTGCAATAATAGGAAGGGTTTTAGAGCAGATGGGGTGGATTGCTGACTAAACTTCAAGGGTTGATTGGTTTTAAGAAACAAATAATAATACTACAGACTTGGTAATAAATCACTTTCTCAGATTCTTCATAAGAACTTGACTAAAAAAGAAATGGTTTCTGATTGATAATAATAATTTCTGATAAACTGATGATGGAATAATGGATCCAAAGAGGTCTGTATAAATACCTGTTTGGGGTGATTCTGAGATTCTCAGGGCGCATAGAGAGAGTTCTGCTCATGGTCTGAGGCTGGCAAGCTAGTCAGAGCAAGAGTAGCACGTCCACTTGGTGCCGGTAATCAGCTGAACTTAGATCTTCTGGATTTCTGTACTATTTTAGCCACAGGATCTGTTAATCTATTATGGTGTAAATTTGATCATTCTGCACTAATCCTTTATTTGTACTATTAGTATTGCTTCAAAGTGAACAGATTTGGAAGTTCACTAATTTTCAATCATCTGCTGTTCACGTAGATAATTTTTAAAAATTTTTATGAACACTTCTTGTAGTTTTTCGTGGTCTTCAAAGATCAGAGTCAATGATTTACATGGTAATCCTTGATCTTTAATTTATTATTGAAAAATGTTCTAAACTTGATTTTTATTAATTTTAATTAAGTTTTGATCTTTTCAGATTATTAAAAAGGCATATGTCAACTTGTTACATATGCCAGGCAACCCTAATTAGGTTGTAGCTTTTTTGAGTGGTACCTGATTGTCAGATTAGTCAAAACAGATCCAGACGCAGGGATCAGTCAGTTCAGATGCGCGCGGGGTGGGATCCCCTGCGTGCATGGCAGAATTAGCTGCGTGCGGGTATCTAGTATGCGGGAAACTTCTACTATGAGTACATAGGGGTATGTAATGATGCGGGGCTGCGCGCGGGAATTGTGACATAACACATTTCCACGTGTAATTCCTAAAATATACACAACACCTCAATTCTGAGTGAATTTTAGGTTCAAAACCTATACGTGACAACACATGTGAAACGTTAAAATGGCAAAAATGTTCCATACTGGTGTCCTAATTTTTAGTACTTTTCCTTTTAATTATTTTAAAAATGTAAGGACTTGGATTTCAAGGGTGGGGTCAGTGAGTGACCTTACCTAATTTTGGGTGAGAAATTCATTTCTGCAACAAAATTCATGGATTTATCACTCCTTCTTTTGTTAATTTAGATATTCTTATTTTTTATAGTTTACGTTGCTATGACAGGTTTCTCTGTACATAGTAGCAAGCTGACATTCCCCCACTCCAAGATATGTCTATATCTGAAGAAAAAAAAAGTCTGGGTCAATGCCTTCTGCTTTCTCTGTAGTTCCTTAGGTTTATGGGTCCATCAGGGATATTTTGTTCAGGTAACCATTCATCCTTATCAGCTGATGCTCCCTTGTATCTAATCAGAATTGAGGTGTGGTGTATATTTTAGGAATTACACGTGGAAATGTGTTATATCACAATTCCCGCGCGCAGCCCCGCATCATTACATACCCCTATGTACTCATAGTAGAAGTTTCCCGCATACTAGATACCCGCACGCAGCTAATTCTGCCATGCACGCAGGGGATCCCACCCCGCGCGCATCTGAACTGACTGATCCCTGCATCTGGATCTGTTTTGACTAATCTGACATTTTTATTAATTTTAATTAAGTTTTGATCTTTTCAGATTATTAAAAAGGCATATGTCAACTTGTTACATATGCCAGGCAACCCTAATTAGGTTGTAGCTTTTTTGAGTGGTACCTGATTGTAAGATTAGTCAAAACAGATCCAGACGCAGGGATCAGTCAGTTCAGATGCGCGCGGGGTGGGATCCCCTGCGTGCATGGCAGAATTAGCTGCGTGCGGGTATCTAGTATGCGGGAAACTTCTACTATGAGTACAAAGGGGTATGTAATGATGCGGGGCTGCGCGCGGGAATTGTGACATAACACATTTCTGCATGTAAGTTCTAAAATATACACAACACCTTCATTCTGAGTGAATTTTAGGTTTAAACCCTATACGTGACAACACATGTGAAATTTTAAAATGGAAAAAAAGGTGCCATACTGGTGTTGTAATTTTTAGTACTTTTCTTTTTAATTATTTTAAGAATGTAAGGACTTGGATTTCAAGGGTGGGGTCAGTGAGTGACCCTACCTAATTTGGGTGAGGAATCCATTTCCTTCACAATCTTTATGGATTTCTCACTCCTTCTTTTGTTAATTTAGATATTCTTATTTTTGATAGTTTTGTGTTGCTATGACAGATTGCTCTGTACATAGTAGCAAGATGACATTATCAGTCACTGATAAGTTCTCATCTTTGAGTTTTAGATTACTCACTTTGTAATCAATCAATTCCATTTCTCAATCCTTGTAAATTTTGGCCTTCTTGTTGAGGCCTTCTTTCCCAAAAACCATTTCCGTTTGACCATCAAACGCCACCATTGCAACGTTTTCAGTAGTGAGATTGACCTCCTTGTCATTCCCTTTAGACTTCTTCCTCTTCTTGGCCTCCTTGCAATCATTAGCATAATGCCCCTTATTCTGACAATTATAGCATAAGACCTTGGAAAAATCCTTTTTTCCCTTCTTGCAAGATTTTCCAGTGTTTCCAACAAGGGCTGTTCCAGAACCCCCCTTCATCTTGAACTGAATATCATCCTTTTCAATCCTTTTCAGCACATTGTCCTCCACAGGGAGAGGATCCAATTGAGAAATAATTCTGACTAAAGAATCAAACTCCTTTGGTAGCTTCTGAAGCATTAAGAGTGACAAACACTCAGGATCTATGTTAAGTCCTGATGACTTGAACATGGCTATCCTTTACCTCGCGTCTGCAACAAAATGTTTACAATTTTAATATTGTAACTTGAACAGTTTATTGAAAGCTATAACCTTCTGGTGAACAGAATCACCAGCATACTTGGACTTAAGCAACTTTCAAAGGATGCTGCCCCTCCTTCTCTCATCTTCCCTAAGAGTATCAGCAACCCATGTCACATGATTCTCATCAAGATTCCTAAGGATGAGATGATAAGACTTTTTCTCCACTTCTGAAATGATCAAAGTTTCATCTGCATCCATTATCTCCCCACAACAGATGTTGTCCAGCTCACTATCCATAAGGAAAGGCCAAGCATTATAATTCTGACTGTTCAGAACTATCTTGGTCAAGCTAACATCAGGGATATAGGACATCTTCTTGGAAAAATTGAGGTCTTTGAGGTTCTCCAGAGTAATTTACAAGGGTCTAGATGGCTTGGAAGTAATGATGATGTTGGTACTGATAATATTTTATAATTATGGCCAGCAATTAGCTTAGGCAAATGAGCAGTATTTAAAGCAGAAGAAACTCTGGGAACCTTGTGTCAATAATTTCTTGATGGTCTCTCACAATTAGGAAATACGTTGTATGATATTGTTGATGAATTCAATTGGATGATGAATGAATGAATGAAAAACAGCAGGGAGAAGAGCTCCTCAAGTAAAAAAGATTGGCCTCTTGTGAGCCCATGATAAAAAAAGCCAAAAGGAAATTTTTCCGCCCCAAAATAGCTCTACAGGCTCTACAGGCCTTGTTACTTGGTTTGGGCTACATCAGCCCACATGGCATCAGTTCCTGTACCCTTATTACCAGCCTATTCTGGTCCATGCTGGTGTTTCCACCATTACGGGGCTGAAGCAGCCCCTTTGCTGTTCAATCCCCTGGCTGGTTGTCCTTTAAAACCAGCCCAGTTACTCTTATTTCCTTACTTACGGGCTTGTTGCCTCATGCAGCCAGCCCCTGGACCCACATATGGGCAAGGTGGGACCCAGGACTCACCTGGGTCCGGTCTCAACCTCACTTGGGGGGGTGTGACCGGCAGACATGCCACCCCGCCTCTTTCTCTCAAATCCCTGGTGGGGGCGGTCAAATCCCCTCACCAGGGGCCTTGATGGTCAATGCCCCCAGGGCGGTGTCAGGAATAGTGTGCTGGGGGGTGGTCAGATCCCCTCAGCCTGTTGCTCCTCCACCTTGGTAAAGGGGGGGGGGGAGATCCCCCCTCTTGATGGTGGGGGGGGGGTTGTCAATCCCCCCCACCGCCGGTCACCTCAATGCAAAAGGCCTGGCCATCTTTGTTGGTGGGAGGGTGATCAGATCCCCCCCACCGCTGGTCGTTCTCCTTGCGGCCGGCCTTTTCATCCCCAGGGCAAGGGGGTGATGAAATCCCCCCTGCCCTGACTGACCGCCTTGTTGGGGTTGGTCGCTGGCTGGTTCAACCCAGCCAGCCACCCCCTTCCCCTCGCAATGGCAAGCAAGGGGAGGGGGAAGGGAGCCGGGGCCACTGGCCCTTTCTCCCATGGTGGTGGCTGCCATTTGCAACCAGCGGGGCCTGTGCAGCATTGCAACGTGCAGGAAGTTGGGCCCTGCGTGGGCCAAACCAAGAGATACAAGAGGCTCCAAGTGGGCCGCAGCACCGGAAGCAGCCCCAAGCGGGCTGCAACACAGACGGCGGCCCCAATGGGCCTCCCCAAGCCCAAAACCTGAGAAACCTGAGACAAAAACACCTTGGCGGGCCAGCCCGTCTGGCCAAGTATGTCAAAAATAAACCTTGGGCCTAATTATGCCCATAAAAGCCCATCTGGCTGTATTTGCCCATATCCCCCAATGGGCCTGTTAGGGCCTGTGTACCAATTAGCCTGTTTCACGCGTTTTGAGGCCAGTTTCCCCCATATCAGTGACATCCACACAGGCCCTTATGGTCCATCTGTGTGTCGAATGGGCCGGAGAGGCCCATATGTGCATCCTATTTGGATTACACTATACATAGCACACGTGTAAGTGCATACGTATTTTAACAGGCGCAACAACTCTTGAAATGGTTGTAGGAAAGCCAGTTCCAGAATTGCATTGGCCCAGCAGCATACACCTCAAAATTGCCATATTCATCTGATAACAGAGAAGGTTCTGCCATGGGTGTATTAGATGGCCTGTGAAAGACAGCTGTGTTGTTTATAGAAAAAGTGGAGAGATAATAAAAAGAAACTCTGGACAGTGCAGAGGGCAGGGATGAAAAATGTTGTTTAGAGACATTGTAAAGCTCAAGAATCTTGCTGAAACTAGGAACAGTTAGAAAGCTGCTCTTTCCCATCTCCCATTAAACATGTTTCTCAAAATCACCGTGTGGTCTTCTTTTATGGAGAAAAGTTGGAATGGGCTGCGTGCTGCATGCACAGCAGTAGCGAAGGGCTCAGTAGTTGCAGATGCTCAGCAATGGGTGGCTCAGCAGTGGCGGCGCGCTCAGAAATGGGTGCAGCTTTGCTGCAGCAGGCTGCGCTGCGGGCTCAGCAGCAGTTGAATTGGGCTTGGAATCCAGAGACGTGGGGTGAAATGAATTGGATTGGACGGATTGCGAGTGGATTGAGCGTTGCAAGATGCCTGGATTAGATTGTGCTGATATACCTTGGATATCTGGAATGGCGTGTTGGGCAGATGCGGAAATGCGCGGGGGGCTCCAAGTTGGGCGCCGTGCAAGGGCGGCATCATGAGAAGGAAAAACTGGGTGGACATAATGGCAGGCGGGTGATACAGATGGATTTGGGATGTTGATTGTATTGGGGCTAGGTTTCTGTACTTAGGGGTTGTATTTCATTATTCTTGATTTCTTCTAGTTTTACTTAGGTTAGGGTTGAGAGGGAGGTTACTTAAAACGCAACCTCAACCTGGAAGTGAGGAGGATGGACATTGGATCACAGAGGATCACATGGGATCATCATTGGTTTTGGAAGGAACTTTAATCTCATTTCTCTATCTCTCAGTTGAAGGGTGAACAGTTGCACTCAGGGTTTACAGACACAAGGGATCAATAACTTCCAAAATTGAGAAACATTAAACAAGAAGTCTTCTTCTGAATTCCAGATCTGGGGGTCTGTCAGGGAAGTAATGTTTTTTTCCTTGTCTCCTGAAACTAACAAGCCCAATGTCCCAGTACCATCAATCAACTGTTGCCAGGTTGTCTAACATTATCCACACTCCTCTTCCTTCTCCTCCTCCTCCTCTGGCTTCTTGGAAGCAACCGTCATCAGGGGAAAGATACAGTGTCCCTTGCTCCAATGATGGCGCCAATCAAAATCCCGTTTGGATCAGGCTGCAGGACTATTGACATATCTGGTTCAACCCTGAGGATTTTGAGCAATTCCTTGCGTAATAAAAAAGGAATTGCCAACGCAGAAGGTGCAAAGGGTTTGGATAAGGCTTCATTACGGACAAAGAGAAGCTTTGGGATGTGGAGGAGATGGAAGGGTATGAGGAACTTGGTTGGCCAAAACTGAAGGCGGAAATCTTGGTGCAGTGGGGAAGACTCAAACCTTGGTTTGGGAAAGCAACTTTGAGCAAGCCGCAGAAGAAGCAAGTGCAAATGGTGGAGTCCAGATGCGGGCGCAATTCCGGGAGTATGTAGCAATGTTCAATTGGATCTATTGCTACCTGGAAAAGAACAAGGTGATAGTGGGGCAGACGGTGTGGAAAGAATAAGGGTTATCCGCCTATAATTATACCAAGGTTCAGAAGTTAACGGTTCCCTGCATTTGAAAGGAGATGGGGATGCCCAGAGTTGCACTTGAAATGAGAGATAGAAATAAGGAGATAAAAATATAAAGAAAAGTAGAGAGAGAGTGAAATTGCCAATCCTTCAATCCCAAGAACTTTCCACCTGGATGTGTATCCGGTATGAGTTCCTTTAATCTCCTGGTGACATGAGTGATCCAATCCAATGATGTGATGGTCTGATTCCCTTGCATTCCATGCCCCCATCCTCCCCAACCCAGAGTTGAGAGTGAGGATAAGTCCTCCCCCTCAACCCTAACCTAAGTACACGCGCAAATAACAGTATGACAAAGAAACAGAAAACATTCCCAAAACAGAAAACCTAGCCTCCTCTCCCCACCGCCGTACCAAACTCCCCCCAACATCCGTACGCTGTTCCGTCCATCCGGTTTGTCCTTCTTATGACGCAGTCCTTGCACCGCCCCCTACTTGGAGCCCCCCGCGCCTGTCCATATCCGTTTGTCCGCGCCCGTTGTGGGTGTCCGGTAATATCCGGCATGATCTGCGCGCTTGCACGCATGCTACATCCGTTTGTTTACAGCCCGCGGATTGCTCCGCCCCTACGTATCCAAACCAGTGCGCCCACAAACCTAGTCGAGCGCACTAACTTCCAAATCCGATCTCCGTGGCGGATCGCCGCCCACGCCACATTTGATGCTGAGCCCAACCCGTCCACTAGGTGTGGAGCCAAACAGCGGCTGCTGCTGATCCAGCATCTGCCGCTGCTGAGCACTCCGCATACCCTAATGCTGAGCCCGCTGCCTCCAATGCTGAGCACGCAGCCATGACCCAGTTCCCAATCCTTGTCTATAAATTGACACCACAACGGGGGAAATGCAGAGGGCATTTTTGGGGGGAATTGGTCCCCAACTAAGTGGGCTGGTGCAGCGGCACTTGTACAAAAAAAACATGGTAAAGAAGTTGTTGGATGGGAGTATTGCGCTTCTTCCGGAAATCCTTGTCATTTTTTGGGTGGTGGAGAGCAAGTTAGACTTGGAGGAACTGATGGAGGAAACAGCAAGGTTTTTCTCAACGGGGTCAAAGAAGTCTGCTTCCCACACTCTGGCAGCACCAACACAAGTTCTGGTTGCAGGCCCCTCAAAAACAGAACAAGCTCCGGCAAAATCACTGACAAAAGGCCCGCAGATTAGTAAGATGATGGAATTGATGAAGGATTTACTGATCTTCCTGAGTTGAATGTCATCAGGGCCGTGCAATCCGCCTCCTCACATTGGGGGACTGCTTCTTCCATCAAATCCTCCCGCATTTATGTTATGCAATTACTGTAGGGACCAGGGGCATTGGCAGTTGGGGGGCAATGACATGACAAGGGAGCTCAAGGAAGGATTGGTTTGACCAGTGGCAATGGGATTCATGTTCTCAATAGGCAAGCAGATCTTCACCAAACCTGGGAATCCAACCGTCATGGAACAAGTGTGGGCGGGAGGACAGGATTTGGGGGAAACTGCTCAAGCTTTGCTTGGGATTTTCACCGGTCCTGGGGTATGGAAACTGCCTTTCCTGGAGGCAGAAGTAGGGGTAATAGCAACAAAGGAACTGGCGGCAGTGGAAAGGATAGATGTGGACGCCAAGGAAGGGATATTACCGGAAGCTCTTAAGCCAATTGCCCGCGTTCTGGAAAAGGATGGATATCTGGTGAATCTGGCAGGGAAGAAGAAGGCAGTGGAAATTGTGTGCAGGGTGATGGGGAATGAAAAAACTATTCCCTTGAACTTGAAAGAGTTGGCAGGGGTGTTGCTGGTGGTAGTAGATGTCATGGTTCAGGCGCTGAAGGATTGCAGACACAACAGGATCCCTCCAAAGGTGCAGCGGGTGAACTTGGCTCTGGATGATGTGGAGTGCAACCTAGCATGGATGAAATCCATTTCAACTCCGCTGGCTTAAGTTCCAATGAAGATTTCCCAAAGGAAGGTATGGGCACTGGTGGATAGCAGTTCCATTGTGAACCTTCTTCTGTCTAGGCTGGTTCATTAAATGGGATTGGTTTGGCGGAAATGCGCACTAAAAGGCGGGGTGTGTCGCTTGGATGGGTTTGTGGAGGAGGAAGAGGTTGAGGTTGAAAGGTTCCTTAAACCAATTTCTTTTCTATTGGTTGATTGCGGGTAGGCTATTTTAGGATGGCCATTCATTTTTGGGTTCCAATTGTGAATGACGTTTGATCCAGAGGCAGGGAACAAAGCATTGACAGTGGAAGATTTGTTTGGAGGGCAATTTGAAACCACAATCTGCAATCAGGGGTTGGGGAAGTGGATGTGGGATTTGGAAAGAGAGGAGGAGGAGGACCCCAGCACGGAGTTGGTTTGAAAGGGTGGGTCAGAGGCGTATTTTGACTAGTTGGCCAAGGTTACTTCACAGAGCAAGCTCCGGCTTTGTGTGGGAGGTTGACCAGTGAGGAGAAGGTGGGAAGTAGGGAGGAAGCACAGGACGCACAAGAACTGGAAGTTAGTCCCTTTCCTCAGTGTGCATTGCCAGGAGGTACTTTGCAAAAACAATATCATTGTGCCATGCTTATGAGCAAAGGCAAAATCCGCGGTTTGGTTTTGACTAGGACCTATGGTAATGGATGCATGCAGATGGCATGGTGCAATTTTGGGAAGTATAAGCAAGTTGCAAAAAAGTTCCGTCTCCAGAACAAAGCAATGCCGCAGGATCTGAGAAAACCACTCCAACCAATCCCTTGGTTGCGGGACCCTTGGAAATCTCTGCTGAAGGTGTCAGGATGGGTAACACAATTGGAGCGGATTATGGATCAGCGGGTGGCGGCCCTTAAATTTGGACCTCTGGGCTGGTTAAGTGTGGAGGAACAGGATTGGATGACATTGGTACTCCTCCTATGGGAAAGAGCGCTCGCATTTGGACCTGAAGAGTGGGGAGTGTTGAAGAGAAAGATAGGAGAACCTTATGTGATTCCAACGGTTCTGCATGAACCTTGGAAGATCAAGCCAATTCTGATTGCGCAGGAGTTTTGGGGGCCCTTCTTGGAGCTGGTGAGCAAGCGTGTGGGGAAAGGCCTTTATGAGCAATTGAAACCAAGTTACTCAAGTCCAATCTTTGCAGGGGCTAAGCAGGATGGGAAGTCATTATGGATTGTTCATGATCTGCAGTGGCTCTATTGGTTTACAATCCAAGATGCGGGACAACCTCCGCATGTGGAAAAGTTTCTGGAATCTATGGCAGGAAACGCCTCCTATGGTTTGGTGGATGTGATGGGCAGATACAATCAGAGTGAACTCAATTGGAGTTTGTGGCCAATGACCGCCTTTGAAACTGGATTAGGAAGGATGCAAATGACGCGTCTGCCACAAGGGGCAACTAACTTAGTCATGGTTTACCAAGCACAGATGACCTGGATTCTGAAGGATGATCTTCCAGAGGGGGTGCAGATTTTCATTGAAAAAGTGGGCATCAAAGGCCCAAAGACGGACTACGGAGGGGAAACACTTATAGACGCTCCGGATATTTGCCAATTTTTCTGGGAGTATGCGCAAGCACTGGAATGGATCCTCATCCAGGTTGAGGAAGAAGGGCTTACAGTGTTGGGGAAAAAGTTGGCAGTCTGGGTACCCGCGCTGAAGGTTCTAGGTCATGTGGTGGCTTCCAAAGGAAGGCGGATTGCAGAAAAGAAACACAAAAAATTCCTCAAGTGGCCAACACCAAAGACTGTATTGCACCAGTTCTTGGGATTTTGTAGCTATGTACGGATTTTCCTTGAGAGGTTTGCAGAGTTTGCTAGTCCTTTGCGGGCATTGAAGCATAAGGGCACAGAATGGACCTGGGGTTCAAAATGTGACAACGCCTTTGACAAACTCAAGGAGATTGTAGGACGCAATATTGTACTGCAGGACTTGGATTATGATGCCAGAGGAATTAAGTTGGCCGTGGATTCAAGCAAGCTTGATTCTGGGGAGGTTCTGACACAGGAGGATGAGGGGAAAGATTGTCCGTTTCTTTACAAGTCCATTACCTTTACCCCAACGGAGAGCTGGTATTTGCAGCCAAAGTTGGAGATTTGCGGGGTCACTAAGATTGTGCGGAGGTTGTAGCATCTGCTATGGGGGATTCACTTCATTCTTCTGGTGTATGTGGAGGCGCTGGCGAAGATGATCAATTTGCCAACACTGCCAAAGGAACCTATGACAAGGTGGGTTGGTTTCCTTCAGTTTTTCTCTTTCATGGTGGTACATGTTCCAGGTGATGAGGTGAACTGCAACAGCAGCAGAGAGAGTGAGTGGAAGGATCAATTGCATGTGAAATATCAAAAAGGAAAAATTTTAGAATCAAAATAACTGGGACAGCAGCAGATAGAGTGAGTGGAAGGATGAGGAAAGAAAGAGGAATCCTTCCACAGCTGCTGGCCCGGGTATAATTCACTGCTAGTTACATGATAGTGACATTCACTGGCTGTGACATGGATAACAGTAGGTGTGTAGCACACGTATATGGAGAAGATACTGAGTAGCTGTAACACCCCCCCTTGCTGCAGACCTACAAATGAGAAAAAAAAAGAAAAAAAGGAAACTGAGAAGAAAGAGAGGAGACGCAGAAGAGAGATCAATTGTGACACATGGGACAGAGGATTCAGTGGACCATGCCAAAGGCCAAGCAATGTTTCTCCAGTAACACACAAGGAAGGGATTTGGTGAGAATGTTGGCTAGCATGTACTTGGTGGAGACATGCTGGAGTGCAACACAGCCCTCTTGCACACACTCCCGGACAAAGTGGTAGCGGGCATGAATGTGCTTAGTGCGCGGATGGTGTTCCGGGTTCTGTCCTAGAGCTTCTGCGCCCTTGTTGTCAACATGAAGCAGAAGGGAGAAGCTTGGCTTGAGATGAAGTTCAGTTAGGAGATGAGTGATCCATACCCCTTCTTTGCATGAGTCCAACAGTGCTTTATACTCCGCCTCCGTGCTAGACAGGGAGACAGTGGCTTGCTTGTGAGACTTCCAGGAGATGGCACCCTTGCCCAGAAAATAAGTGTAGCCCAACGTAGACCAGCAATTGTCATGATCCTCCGCCCAGTTGGAATCAGAGTACCCGGATACTTTGAGTTGCCCACCTAGACGCAGCTTGAGATCTTTGGTGGAAACCAGGTAGTCGAGGACCTTCACTGCTGCCTGCCAGTGCGTCTCCAACGGATTGCGCAGGTACTGCAACAGCCTGTTGAAGACAAACGATACATCTGGGAGCGTGCATTGCGCCACCCAGAGAAGCAACCCAATAAGTTGGCTGTACGGGCCCAATGAGGGTGGATCCTCAGGCATCCAGCGGACTATCCACCTGAGGGTTGAGGATGTGGGGGTGAGAGTGGGCGTGTGGCTGCCAGAGCTCATTGATGTAGTGGGATTGGTTTAGGAAAACGTATCTCTGATTGACGTTGCAAGTGATGCGGAGTGAAAGAAAATGATGGAGGTCCTCATTGGCCCCTATTTGAAACTTCCGTCCCAGCAACTTGATGAGATTGTTGAAAAACACTGGCTGGCCAACAATTGCTAGATCATCCACATGCGTTGTCAAGGCACTGATTAGTTTGCCGCGTTCCATCCTGAAGTACAATGTTGGGTTGTATTTAGAGTTGGTGAAGCCAAGGGAAAGAAGCGCCTGGTGAAGCTCAATGTTCCACTGCCGTGGGGATTGCTTTAGCCTATAGAGAGATTGGTCAAGACGACATACCCAATTGGGATGTGTTGGGTTCTCAAAGCCTGGAGGCTGCTCCATGTATAAATCATGCTCAAGACGGCCATTTAGGAAGGAGGTCTTGAAGTCAACCTGGCGGCACTTCCAGCTCTTTGCGGCAAGCAGGCTGAGTATGAGGCAAAGAGATTCAAGACGCAGGGTGGGAGAGAATACCTCCTGGTAATCCAGGCCGTGTACTTGGGAGTAGCCCATTGCGACAAGCTGTGCCTTGAGTTTTTTGTATGGAGCAGTCCGGAAGGCGTTTAATCTTGAACACCCACTTTGACTTGATGACCTTCCTTTTGATGAGTCAAGGGACAAGATTCCAAGTGTGCATCCCAAGGAGGGATGAGTATTCTTCATCAGCCTCTTTGAGCCACTGAAGCTTGTTTGGCGACCAGAGGAGTTGCCGCCACATCTTGGGGGTGTCCAGGGCTTCTTTGGT